>PVIY010039290.1:0-23210 GCA_004026745.1 Myrmecophaga tridactyla
AGGGCGCCAGCTTCATACAGGGCCGCTAGGGCCGCCCGCTGGGCCCCAGGAAGAAGGGCGGGTGCGACCCCCTAAGACGTCCAGGAAGTCCGCGCTAAGGACGCACCTAGGGACGACGGCGCTGCGCCGTGCGCGGGCGGGGGTGCAGGCACATCCCTCCTCACCGAGAGGGCGGGAGAAGGAGGGGACCACCCGGTGCCCTGGCCTCTGGGAGCCAGCGTCCTCCTCGGGCCTGAGCCAGCCCCGCTGGGCAGCTGCCCGCCGGCCGGGGCCAGGGAAGGAGCCCCTCTTGGGGTGCGCCCTGCACGCCTCTCCCGGCGCCCTGGTTAGAGAGAGAAGGAGGCTCGGCGGCGGAGCTGGGCCTTATCCCCCCAAGGCTGCCGCGGGAGAGAGCCCCAGGCGCGCAGCGCTCGGGTGCTGGCGCTGCCCCCCGTCGTGGGCGCCCTCCCAGCCTCCTGTGCGCCCCCCTTTTCCCCCACTCCTCTGCGCTGCCCTCTTGGCTCCAGCCCCGCTGCGGGTCCCACAAGGCCGCCCCCGCTGCACTACGGGGCCCTCCTCCAGCGGCCTCTTCTTCTGGTCACATTGGCCCAGTTCCTGCTGAGGCCACGCCCACAGCCACTGGGCGGCGACTTTGCTGAGGGGTAGGGGGGCACAATTCAACCCATTACATGTCAGATTCTGTTAAAACTCTCTGACCCTTAAAAGCTCATGTAGGGGGTGTAAGGGTGGCTCAGTGGTAGAATTCTCACCTGCCATGTGGGAGATCTGGGTTCGGTTCCCGTCCATGCACTATTCCCCCAACCCCAATCCCAAAAAAGCAAACAAACAAAGAAAAAATTCAACAAATGGTGCTGCAATAACAGAACACTGACATGGAAAAAAAAATCATGAAATATGACCCCAGCATACCAAAAAAACAAGCTCATGTAGCCCCACCCCCTCATCTTGTAGGTAAAGGGGCAGATGCCCTTAGAAGCTCCTTCTCCCAAGCTGGGAGGTGGAGCTTGGCCCACATTCCCTTTGTCCATCTGGAGCTTTTCTTCTATGACAGTCAAAATCCAGCTCACCTACTGCAGCAGAGTCAAATGCCACCTGCTGGGAGAGCCACCCTCCCACCTCATGGCCCCCGAGACCTCCCCTCACACAGCTGCCGGCTCCGTGTAGCGCAGCACCCATGCAGGCCATTCTGTGTGAGTGATGTTGGAGGTTTACTCGCTTTCTTCTCCTTACAGCGCACCCCACCCTGCTTTGCTCAGAGTGGGTGCTCAGTTCATCTACTGATTGGTCATTTATTGATTGGTGATGAAACTGACACTTTGATCCCCTGCCTTGGATTTAGCTGGCTGCTCTGCTTCTGATTCTCTCCCTGGCCTCAACTGTCCCAGCACCAACCTATGCTGGGTGTGCTGAGTGACAGCTCCTCCCACATCTGGGGGTGGGTGCCGTGCGTAGGCGGAGGGCAGGGAGCAGAGCAAAGGTGGAACAGAACAGGGCCTCTGCCGGGCAGGACTCTGTCCTATGACCAACCAGGCCCTGGAACCTACTTCCGAGCTACAGAGAAGTTCTAGAGAGACAATGCCACTGACGTTAATATTTTCATATTTATCACATATTGTTTGGCTATATTGAATTAAATAAAATGTATTATCAAAACTAACTTCACTCTTTTAATTTTTAAAATGTGGCTTCTACCAGTCTGCTCAGGCATAAACATCAACTCATGCAAATACTGCACTGAGAAGACAGTGCAGATACTGACAACAAAGATCTGATACTCCTAGTGAACCACACAAAGAATGTGAGCCCATTGATGCTGCTTTTATTATAAAAGGTGTCAAGGAGGTCTGGGTGAGCTGTCCCCATGGGCTTTCATGGGTCCAGAGGAGGGCTCCATTACGCAGCCCACACCCTGCGCTCTCATCTGCACATCACCTCACGAGTACATGTCACTCAGCTCAAGGGGTGGGGAGGGGAAGCCATGGAGAGACAAGACTAAGCTGCATTTCTGTAATTGAAAGTGGGAAGAGGAACAAGTCAGCTTTTAGCTAAGATGTACAGTGCAGTTGGACAGTGGGTCCCCTGGGGCTTTATCTCAAGTAACCATCTGAGCTCAGGCCTTGAGCTCTTTCTCTCAGTGCTCTCCAGGAGCAGAAGGCAGGTCCCCTGCCCATGCCCCCCAGCCACATGCCCCACCCAGACAGCGGCACTAAAGGGGCACAAGTGTCAGCTTGGTGACCTCTGGACAGCTTGCACATACACGCCCCTGTAAGTCAAGCGGCCAAAGAGCCGAGCAGTTAGAAGTGGCAGCTGGCACCCCCAGTGTGTCAGGTCCTGCTGGAAGAGGGGGGAGGCAACCACCCCGACTGCAGCCAACTGTCCTGAAGCAGTCCTTCCTTCTAGACGAGTCCTCTTCCCAGAAGGGCCCGAGCCACTGTGAGCAGCAGCACTGACAGGTCTGCCCCTACGAGCCAAGACAGCAAACCTGGGAAAGTAGGGCTGCCCCTCCCTGCCCCTCACCCTCTACCACCACACACTGGGCTCACCCCGGGAGCGTGGACAAGCCCCAGGCCAATTAAATCAGATCCTCTGGGGTGGGACCTAGGGATTCGTTATCAGTTATAAAAAATAATTAACTTTTATTTGGAAGCATTTCAAACTTACCCCAAAATTGTAAGACTAAGACTGGGACCACAAATACCACATGCCCTTTACAGGTGTTTTAAACTTTTTAAGCTGGTTGTGTTATCATTTCTCTATCTGTCTACACATACTCACTTACACAGAGGATTTAAAAATTTTTTTTCTGACCCATCTGAAGGTGTTACATCATGGTCCTTCAAAATACTTAAGTATTTCAGCGTGTAATTCCTAAGATTTCTATGTATTGTGTTCTCTCCTACATAGCCACAGTGCAGTTTTTGGCCTCAGTAAATTGCACGTTGATGTGACATTTTTGGACTCAGCATGGTTTTTTAACTCTCTAGGTGATGCGATGTGTGGTCAAGTTTGAGGAGCTATGGGAGCACGAAAGCTCACCTCAGGATCTTGATTCCAGGTAAAGGAAGTGGAGAAGGGGTTGGCAGCCCAGATTCTGTTTTCCAGACTTGTTAACAGAGCCCGGGCCCATGCACAGTGAGCTGTGGAGGAAATCTGGGGCCTAGGGGTGTCTTTCTTTAGAGCCATGCTGCTAACACTTCCCCTTTTATTCCTCCATTCCCCCCAGGGCAACCCCGCTGGTGACCTGGGCTCAGCTGCCTGCCGCCCTTCTCGAGCCCTGTGCACACCGCCCCCACCCCTGTGGGTCATGAGGCCCGAATTTCCCAATGTCAGGTCCACGTCCCCGAAGTCTGGTCCCAGAGCAGCCTCGGCGGGCAGGCCTGCCCTGAAAGGCTCCCCGCTGCCACCTCGGCTTGGCGGGGGCCTGAGGCCATGTAGCCCAAACCTTCGAGCCAGGCTCAAACCTGTGAGGCCACATTCCTGCGCAGTCACCCCCAAACCTGAAGGCCACCTCCAGCTGGCTGCCACGCTGCCTACAAGCACGGCGAGGGGCGGGTGGTTTATTAAGAAGTCAACGTAGCGCGACGGCTGCTGAGCAATCGCCCTGTACTTTCTCATGCTGCTGTAGACGCGCATGGCTCAGAAGAATATTTTCCCTTTCCAGTGCCCTACTCGCCACAGCCCAGCTCACGCGTGCACAAGTGTGCCCCCTAATTCACAGCCCCAAGCAGCAACCGAGCCTGGGATGTATGCCTACTTCAAACTGAGATGGGCTGTCAGTATACACAGACTTCACATGTGAAAAAGAATGTAAACCTTCTCAGTGACAATTTTAAAAATATTTCTCACATGTTGAAATCATAATGTTTTGGATATACTGGATTAAATCAAATATATTTCCAGAAGTAATTTCACTGTTTCTTTTTAAATTGGGTGACTAGAAAGTTAGAATTAAATTTGTGGTCCACGTGGTATTTCTATGGGAAAGTGCTGGGGCTGGAATCTCCTTGCTGCAGGGAGGAAATAACCATTTGGGGAGTTGGAGTTGAAGGTGGAGGGAAAGTTAGTGGCTGCTTAGAGCACAAATATAAGTAGGCTTTTTATTTGAAAATTTGGGCCCTTGAAGATGAGTCAGATGGATTTTTCTGGAAGGGGAGGCATAGAGAAATTGATGAGGGAAAGGCCAGCCTGGAAGGAGGGAGCTGGGTACTCAGAGATAGGGAAGGGTAGTGGCTGCAGGTTCTTTGGGCACCTGACCCAGCTGGAAGGTACAGCCTCTGAGGTGGCACATCCTTGGGTAGGGATGGCTAGGAGGAGCTGGGCCCTGATACCCCAGGCCTGCTGTCCAGGACAGGGCCCCCTATAGATAAGTCCAGCCCAGGTGTAGAGCTGCCAGATGGCCTTCAAGGGACCATCTCGCTTGGCCAGAAGCCGGCAACTCTCCAGGTACAGCCAATGCATCAGGCACGCAATGACCACCCAGCCTCTCCAAGAGAAATGGTACGTTACCCTTCAAACAGAGGGAATTTCACATGTCCTTACAAGTAGGGAAGGAGGCCAGAAATTGATTGATGGATTTTGATGCCTAGCCATTTTAGTAGGTGGAGATCCCACTTTCCCCAGGTGTCACAGAGCAGGTGACACCAGTGACATACACGGGGCCAACATTTCTCTACCCATCCCTGCATTTCCTTCTCAGGAATCATATAGAAACATAGAAACGTCGAATCTCTCTTCTACCCAACACTCCTTTAAAGATCTGAGGGTGATGAGGAGGGTTTCACAGACCTTAGACCTCCTGGAATCGATTGCAGGGTTGTCTACGTACCTATGTGCATTTTTCTAGGGAGTTGTATTAGTTTCCTAGGCCTGCCGTAGCAAATCACCACAACAGAGACTTCTTCTGTTCTCATCCTGGAGGCTGGAAGTCCTCAACCAAGGTGTTGGGAGGCAACACTCTCCACAAGGCTCTGGGGAGAATCTGCCCCATATCTCCCGTCCGGCTGCTGGTGGGTGCCAGCAGTCCTGGGCCCTGCTTGGCTTGGGACACACATCACTTCAATCTCTGCCTCCACTGTCATACATGTGTGTGTCTCCCTGTATATTGTGTCCAGATTTCCCTCTTCTTATAAGGATACCCTAATCCAGTATGACCTCAACTTACCTTGATTACATCTGTAAAGACCCTATTTCCAAATAAGGTCACCATCATGGTCAGTTTCATGGGTCAACTTGGCCAGGTGGTGGTGCCTGTTTGTCTGGTTGGCCAAGTGTTGGCCTGTCTGTTGCTATAAAGCATTTCATAGAATTAAATCATGAGCAGGTTGGCTGCATCCACAGCTGATTGCATTTGTAATCAGCAAGGGGAGTGTCTTCTGCAATGAGTGATGCTTAATCTAATCACTGGACACCTTTTAAGGAGGATTCAGAAGAGACAGGCTCTCTTCCTGCTTTAGCTGGTGAGCCTTTCCTGTGGAGTTCATCCAGACCCTCCATCGGAGTCACCAGCTTCACAACCCAAGCCTGCCCTACAGATTTTGACTCTATGTTTCCATGGTTACATGGGACATTTTTATAAATTTTATATCTACGAATATTTCCTGCTGATTCTGTTTCTCTAGAGAACTCCTAGCTAATACAGATGCATTACAGGTTCCAGGTGAACATGAAATTTTGGGTGACACTAATCAACCTGGTAGACTAAGGAAATCATAAGCCTGGTCAGATCATCAAATGGATCTGACCTAAAAAATATTACATGCCACTATATTAGAGTAAACAGTTTCGTTAGGACAAATTGCTTGCTTTCTGTTCCACCTGCCTTCAGTCACTCATTCTTTCACTCACTCAGTCATTTGTTCATTCATTCGTTCAACAAGCATTTATGGAACTACCCCCTTAAGTTCCAAGGAGAATATTCTGCACAGAGTGATCCTCACCTCTAAACTTTTCTCCTCCAGTTTTTATGTCAGGTAATGCTTTGTAATCACAAGTCTCCTCATTGCTCTACATGTAAGCTTCAAGTGGTTTTCATGCAAACCCCATCATCAAAACATTCAAACAACCCTGGCTCTGGTTAAACTGAAATGTTCCACTTTCCCTCCCCCGTCTCTACTTCCCACCTAAGAACTCCTTAAGGCTTATTCTCAGAAAATATCCCCCATGAAAATATTAGCTAATTATTCTTCCTCCAAATAACACTTTGCGGCTTTCCTTGGATCTTGGGGAGAATGGAAAATCTTCACCTCTTAAGGAACACATCTCTAGTGGTGAAATTGAGGCCTGGTTACATGCTGGTGAGGGAATTGTTTTGGGTGGGATCAGAACTCTCTGAAGCCCCCTTCATGACTTCAGAGATGACTTCAGCAGCCACATGACCTGGTTCTGTTTCACCCTTCTTGCACCCGTCCAATACCTGCTGCTTCAGAGCCTCTTATTTGTTCTTCAAACATTCTTCCTTCCATGTCTTTCTTCCATTTTTTCCCCCCATTCAAACCTTTCTCATTCAGTTTTCGAGCCCCTCTCAAGTCTATCTCTTCTCTGTGTCCCTGTGCACCTGTGAGGCCTCTGGCCCCCTCCTATGCCTCTTTCACTTTTTCTGCATCCTTCATCTCCTCAGGCTTCTGAAGCACATATTTTGCACTTAGTCACTTACTTTCTGGAATTCTCTAATTGCTTCATATGGGAAGGTCTAATCTCCTTCATTGAAATAAATGATTACTTTTTTCTCTCATAATCAAGATATAAATGATTTTCTGTTTAATTACCACTTCAAAGATGTGAACAATTCGTACATAATTCATAATGCAAGTGCTAAACTTCAAAAAGCCATATAGTTGCAACGCTTTTCCAAACAATTCTTTCAGTGACTTTTCAACTTAGATTCATAAACAAATTTCCCTTAAAAAGAGGGTTTTCATCACAATATTTTCAAACATTGATAGGCTGTTTGTTCTAAAGTCCTAGAACACAATTTTACTAATTCACAATTTAACATCGTGTATAGTATGTGCTTACAGAGCTCCAATCTTTCCCAGGAAGCTAACTAAGGTATTAGGAAAAATTGTATCATCTCTACCAAAGATATCTTAGGCACTGTGCCTTCAAGCAGGGGGTCGCCTAGGTCAGGGAACAGTCTTCTTCAAGGAAACAAGTCTATTAAAAAGCATCATGGCCATAGGAGATAAGTAACTTAAAATATCTGGTACATGTCAAATGTAGGATTGAGACTCCACATTACCACTTCGTTATGCTTCACACCATAGGTTTTAAAAGCTGTTCCCACTCTGCCAGCTTATAGAATGCTAAGTTGTCATATTCGATAGTTACAGCCTTCATAACTATAGTATAACTACATAGTATACTATACAACTAAAACTTCATGTGTTTTAGTTGAGCAGAAAAAACAAACTGGGACATAATCTCACCTCCAACAAAGTTTTTACAGTTACCTAAAAATATTGAAAAAAAAAAAAGGTGGAGGAGGATGAAGTAGCATTCCCTTCCTCTTAGAAGTGATAAAAATATCAGCATTTACAAAATAGTTAATAAAAATATCCCTGTGGATTGAATGAGAAGGGAGAACTGAGGATTGTTGATAAGACTTGTTATATGGTATATGCTCTAGTTTGCTAGCTGCCAGAATGCAACACACCAGAGACGGATTGGCTTTTAATAAAAGGGGATTTATTTTGTTAGTTCTTCAGAGGAAAGGCAGCTAACTTTCCACTGAGTTCTTTCTCACATGGAAAGGCATAGGGTGATCTCTGCTGGCCTTCTCTCCAGGCCCCTGGGTTCCAACAACTTTCCCCGGGGTGATTCCTTTCTGCACCTCCAAAGGCCTGGGCTGAGCTGCGAGTGCTGAGATGAGGAATGCTGAGCTGCTTGGGCTGTGCTATGTTGCGTTCTCTCATTTAAGCACCAGCCAATTAAGTCAGACGTCACTCATTGCAGCAGACACGCCTCCCAGCCGACTGCTGATGTAATTAGCAACAGATGAGGTTCACATACCATTGGCTTATGTCCGCAGCAACAAAACTAGGTATGCTCACCTGGCCAAGTTGACAACTGAATCTAACTAACAGTATATTTAAAAATATATTTTTATTGAGAAATCTTCAAACACATGCAGTCCATCCACAGTATACAATCAATGGCTCCCAGTATCATCACATAGGTGTGTATTCATCACCATGATCGTTTTTTAGAACATTTGCATCACTCCAGAAAAAGAAATAAAAAGAAAAAACACTCACACATCCCATGCCCCTTACCCCTCCTTCTTATAGATCACTAGTATTTCAAGCTATCCAATTTTTTTTACCCCTTATCCCCCACTATTATTTATTTATTTTTTATCCTTATTTTTTTATTCCTCAGTCCACACCCTGGATAAAAGGAACCTCAGACACAAGGTTATCAAAATCACACAGTCGCATAGTAAAAGCTATATAGTTATACAGTCTTCTTCAAGAATTAAGTCTACTGGAACACAGTTCAATAGTTACACAGTTCAATAGCCACTAACTAGTGGCTAGTTATAGTCTAGCCACTTTAATACACCATACACTAAAAAGGGATATCTATATAATGTGTAAGAATAACCTCCAGGATAACCTCTCAACTCTTGAATTTTCTCAACCACTGAGACTCTATTTTGTCTCATTTCTCTTTCCCTCCTTTTGGTCAAGAAGCTTTTCTCAATCCCATGATGCTGGGTCCTAACTCATCCTCTGAAGTCCTGTCCCACGTTGCCAGGGAGATTTACACCCCTGGGAGTCATGTTCCATGTAGCAGGGAGGCCAGTGAGTTCGCTTACTGAGTTGGCTTAGAGAGAGAGGCCACATCTGAGCAACAAAAGAGGTTCTCTTTCTAAGTTAACAAAAGAGCTTAGCTTTGAGAACTATTATTAACTGATTAATAAGACTTGACTTCTTTCCCTCCTGTTTCAGCAGGAGCTGGACTCCATTTGTTTTTAGTTTCTTTGTTTTCTACGGCGAATCTTAGTCTCCTGGTTGGCCACTGGGCCTGCTTTCCTAAGTTCTCCTTTCTCCCTTTGTTTGCAATTTTTTTCTGGTCTGAAGTTTTATACATTCCTATACATATTTGACTTAGTTTCCACTTTTTCATGTGTAGATTTAGCCAACAATCTTGCTATCTCCCCACCCCATCAACTGAATAAATCTTCCTCTTGGGGCATCTTGGCAGTAGTTACCTTATTCCTGGTGTTTTCTCCTGTCAGATCTCTCACATTTACTATCTACACAGGGATAAAGCACCAAGAAAGTGTAACTTTTCTCTCAGACTTGGTTACGAAGGCATCAGTTAGAAGAAAATGGGTGTTTCTATTACTAGGATGAGAAGCATGGATTAAGCATGGGGTAAGTTTCTGCTAAGAAGACTGAGAGGAGCACTTCTGCCTAGTCCCCATTCCTCCCTCTAGTATAGCTAAAAATCATGAACATTACATATTTAACAAGTATAAGAAGTCTCCGAAAGAGAAAAGAAGGCAGACCGGCTAGGGACCTTGAGACCTACAGACCAACTCAGCGGTGAGTTCTTTGTCTTTTCTTTTTGCCCCATATATTTCAGACTTGGGAGCTAAAGAAGATAGCAACCCTGAAAGGCCAAAGGGCACAAACAAAAAGCCCCGACAAAAGCCTGAGGCCCAGGAGAGGAGCATCCTAGAAGTCAGAAAACTTTTGACATAACTACTCTACCCCAGCCAACACCACAGGAAAAAAACAAAACAAAATAACTGTGGCCTCACACCCACTAAATGTAGCACAGGCAGAGTTGCTCCCCCCAAAATGATATATTTCAATACTTATTACACTCCAAATACTCTTATAACTTTTACAGCCACAGAGTTACTTTTATTTTACAGAGTTACTTTTATTTTACACCGAGTTACTTTTATTTTTTATCTAGTGGAGCCTAGACTTTCACTCTTGTGGAGCAACAACGAGCTGTCCCAACACTCCACTGCGATGATATCCAGGCAGGGAAGGTGGAAGCTGGGACTTATCTGGCAAAAGTAAGGCATTCCTCCCTGTCTTCTCCAGCACAGGGTCAGAGGGGGCCTGGTGAAGAGTCAGACATGAACCATTGTCCAGTGGTAAGGAGGCCACCTCCACTTGTGGGGTCAATGGAGGCTCCATGAGGAGCTCAAATTCTCAACTCTGCCCAGCAGTGACAGAAAGGACCCTCCCTCCCAATGTCAACAGAGGCTGAGTGTGGAATCTGCATTTCTACCTCCACTTGGAAGTAATGAGGGACATCAACCCCTAACCTGGTCAGAGAGGTTTTGGAGAAAGCCAGGTAAAAAGGAAGGCTTAAGTAAGATCCAAAGTCTCATAACATAATGTGAAAATTCCAAGTTTCCATTGAGAATGTCTTGTCATACCAATAACCAGGAATATTACAAGTGAATAAAAAAAGAAAATTAATAAATGGCAGCACCATGATGATAGAGATGGTAAAATGATCTGACAAAGATTTAAAGTAATCATGATAAAAAACACTTCAATGAGCAATTATGAACATGCTTGAAACAAGTGAAAAATAGAGAGCTTCAGCAAATTAATAGGACATCTAAGCAAAGAAATGGAAGATATAAAGAAGGAACAAATGGAAAGTTAAGAAAAGTACAATAAACAAAATGAAAAGCTCAGTTGAAGGGTTTAACAATAGAATGGAGAATAAAAAAGAATCAATAAACTTGAATCTAAAACAATAGAAATGGCTCAATTTGAAAAACTGAGGAAAATAGACTTTTAAAAACAGAAGAGAGCTTCAGTCACCAATGGACTGTAACAAAAGATCTAATGTTCATGCCACTGGAGTCACAGAAGGAAAGCAAAAAGAGGGAAGGGCTGAAAAAAAACCCCAAAGAAATAGTGTCTGAAAACTTCCCAAATCTGGCTAAAGAAATAAATTCACAGATTCAAGAAATTGAGCAAACCACAAACAGGACAAACACAAAGAAATCCATGCAAATACATGTCATAATTAAAATTCTGAAAACTAAAGACAAAGAAAAAAATCTTGAAAGCAACCGGAAAAAAAAATGACACTTTACCTACAGGGGAAAACAGGTCATAATGATGGAGGATTTCTCACGAAAATCCATGGAAGCCAGAAGGATGTAACACAGTGTTTCTCATACGTTGAAAGAGAGGAGCTGTTATCCCAGAATCCGATTTTCACAAAATATCCTTCAAGAATGAAGGGGAAATAAAGACCTTCTTAGATTAAGAAAAGCTAAGGGAATTGTCACCAGCATACTTACTCTAAAAAAAATGACTAAAGAAAAGTATATGCATATTTAAAGGAATGTTGGGACTACAGGAAAAAGGAAAGAACTTAGAGAGCAAAACTATGGGTCAATACAATAGGATTTCTTTCCCTTGGGTTCTCTAAATTATGTTTGATGTTTTATACTTATGATGTGGTTCTAGATCTATGTAGATGAGATATTTGAGAAAATAATACTATAAACTGGGGAAGTAAAAGAAAGGTCAGGTTTCTGTACTTCATTCAAACTGGTAAAATGATGATACTGATAATTTCTGCGTATACAAAATTATATCTAGAGATACATGCAAAGACACTATAGATACATTTGAAAACACTAAAAATAGGACTTTCAGTTGGCCAAGATGGTTTTATAGGACATTCCCGGGTACATTCTCCCCACAAAATCTTTGAATGCCTACCAAAGGCTGACAGGCTCAAAATGGAAGAAAACATTTAAAGGGTTGCAGTAACTAGTTGAGTGTCAAATCAAGAAAATGCAGCTTTAAAAATGATACCTTTGCTGGCCCCTCTCCTACCTGCTCACCACTGCAGTGAGGAGCTGGCCTGGCTCCCATTCTCATCCCCGTCCCTTTTCTGGAGAGAGCAGAGTAACCCCAGTGTGCATCCTGGGGTGCCTATATGTTAGTGCCAACCTATCACGTGGCATCCTGAAACACTGAACCAGAACACTCATCTCTGACTCACCCTTCTAGAACTTGCCCTGCAGGCAGAAGCAGCTTGCGGACAGCTAAAGCAGTGTAGGAAACTATTACATCAAAGCAGCATGGGGCAAAGGATTACCAGCTGTAAGACACACAGTATAGCTTGTGGGGGGTGTTTATTTTATAGGGAGCAGAGAGGACAGTCAGATTCCTATAATGAGGGGAACTCCAGAGGCCATGAATGAGCATGAGTCCAGGGTAATTTCCACGATAAAGTTTTTTCCATCTTGTCCCTTTCAGCTTTTTATACCTTCTTTGTTCTCCAGTTTTTATGTAAATGCCTACTTTTATATCTATTTGATTTTTGAGTCTCTTCTCATTTCCTTCTGTACATATTTTTCAGATATTTTCTTTGTGATTACCATAGGGTTTAAATTTAACATCCTAAATCTGTAACAATCAAGTATGATTTGATTCCAACTTAACTTCAACAGCACACACAAACACTCTGCTTGTTACAGATTACATCTTTATACAGTGTATGTCCAACCCCCCAGACTTATCTTCACATTTTATGTATTTGGATTTTAGAACCTATAAGAAGTAAAATATGGAGGTACGTACCCCCCCAAAATATACAATACAATCGTATTGGCATTAAATTTCTTTTTCATTTTTGTATTAGAGAAGTTGTAAGTTTAAAAGAAAAATCATGAAGGCCAAACAACAAAAAGCAGAAGAAAGTCCTGCATTAGCAGTAGTTACTTTAAATATAAATTGATTATACTTTTAAGTCAAAAGGCAGATTTTGACAGAACAGATAAAAAAGAATGGCCCAACGCTATGCTGTCTACAATAGACTCACCTTAAATTTAAACAGGAATAAAAAGCCAAAAGGGACAGGATGGAAAAAACTATATCATGGAAATTGTAAGCCAAAGGGAGCTGGAGTAGGTATATTCATGGCAGATAAAATAGACTTTAAGTAAAAAAACTGTTATGAGGGACAAGGAAGGTAACTAAATACTGATAAAGTGGTCAATTAACAAGAAGACATAACAATTATAAATATATATGCACCTAACACCAGAGTACCAAAATACATGAAGCAAATATTGACAGATTTGAAGGATGAAATAGATTATTTTACCTTAATAGTAGGACACTCCAATATACCACTTTCAATAATGGGTAGAACACCTAGACAGAAGATGAATAAGGAATTAGAAGGCTTAAACGTTACTCCAGAAAACTACACCCAACAGACACTCATAGAACACCTCCCCCAACAGCAGCAAAATACACGTTCTTCTCTAGCGCACATGGATTATTCTCCAGGACAGATCTATGTTAGGTCACAAAAGAAGTATCAATAAATTTAAAAACACTGAGATCATACAATGCCATTTTTTAAACCACAATGGAATGAAACTAGAGATCAATAACAGAGGGAGAAGTGAAGAGTTCACAAGTACGTGGAATTTAGCAATGTACTCTTAAACAACCGATGAGCCAAAGAATAAATCACAAGGGAAATTAGGAAATATCTTGAGGCAAATGAAAATGAAAACATAACATACCAAAACTGATGGGATGCAGCAAAGACAGTCCTAAGGGTAAAACTTAACAGCTCTAATTGCTTACATTAAATAAGAAGAAAGATTGCAAATCAGGGACCTAACCTCACAAGTGGATGATCTAGAAAAAGAAAAGCAAACTAAACCCAAATCAAGCAGAAGGAAGGAAATAACAAAAATTAAAACAGATAAATGAAATCGAACTAAAACTAAACAACAGAGAGAATCAATGAAATCAAAAGTTGGTTCTTTGATTTCATTGATTGTCTTTGAAAATATCAATAAAATAGACAATTTTAATTAGAGTGAGAAAGAGAAAAAGAGAGAAGATGGAAGTAACTAAAATCAGAAAGGGAAGGAGTTGCCCACAGCAACGAAAAGTATTACAGGAGGATACTGCCAACAAATGAATGCCCACAAATTAGATAGCCTAGAAGAAATGGAGAAATTTCTAGAAATATGCAAACTATCCACATTGGCTCAAGACAAGAAATACCTAGTAATGGCAAATTCATGGGGACAGAGAGCAGATTAGAGGTGACCAGAGGTTTGGAGGAGGGAAGATGCTGGGTGGGTATGGAGTATTTGTGAATTTTGGAACTTCAAAATAAATTAAACAACTGCCACCACATACTACCAAAAATGCTCACATAAGATGGAATAACTAGGGACCAGATTTGCCTTATCCTCTATAAAGCCATATGACAAAGCCATTCCATTATGGCTATCAAGGAAAAATGAAAGCATATGCCCATGCAAAGGCCTGTGAATGAATACTTATTTTAGATTCATTTTTAAGGGCCCCAAACTGGAAACAACCCAAACATCCTTCAGAAGGTGACTGGATAAACAAGCCTGGTGTAGCCATACAATGGGGTACTACCCAGTGGTAAAAAGGAAAGAACAATGCAACCACATGATGAATCTCAAAAATATTGTATGATTCCTTTATATAAAATACTTGCAAATGAAAAGTAATCTATAGTGGCAGTAAGCGTAGGCAGGCAACCATGCCTGGAGAGTGGCAGGCAGGGCGTGGGGCACTGAGAGGAAGGGTATATCGGTTTGCTAAAGCTGAAGAAATGCAGTCTACCAGAAATGGGTTGGCTTTTCCAATGGAGACTTCTTAGCTTACAATTTACAGTTGAGGCCGTGAAAAATGCCTGTATCAAGGCATTAATAGGACAGTACCTGGGCTCGAAGGCTGGCTATGGGTGAGCTTGGGCTCCTGTGTCAGATAGCAAAGCACAGTTAGCAAGGCACATGGCACGTCAGCTGCCCCTTCTCTCCCAGCTTTCGTTGCTTCCAGCTTCTGGCTTCTGTGGGGACTTTTTTTTTTTTTTATGAGTTTCTTTTAATTTCATCTCTTAGCTTGTGTGTGTGTTATCCTCTCATAAAGGACTCCAGTAAGAGGATTAAGACTCACCTTGAATGGGACGGGCCACATCTCTAGAGAAATAACCCATCAAAAGTTCCTACCCACAACAGGTCTACACCCACAGGAGTGGATTCACTCTAAGAACATGACTTTCTGGGGTACATAACCACATCAAACTGCCACAGAGGGATTACAAGGTGAGGGGCATGCTTTAGGGGGAGGGGGATATGTTCATTATTTTGACTGCGGTGAAGGCTTCACGGGCATATCCATATGCCTAAACTCATCCATACATAACGGGCACTTCATTGTAGGTCAGTCATACCTCAATAAAGCTGTCAGAAATATCGGTTCTTCCTACAGCATTATTTTTGGCTGCTTTCTCCCTTACTTAAAAAAAAAGTTCAGCTTCACAAAAAACCAAAGAAATGAAAATTAACAAAATAGCACAGCTATCTCCACACATCTGGAAAAACTTTACAAACATGGGGACCTCAGCAGTGCCCAGAGAGGTGAGGCTTCTCCTATCTCTTCGTGCACGTTTAGTGGAAGTGGTCATTGGCTCAACATTTCTGAGGGCAATTCGCCAATAAATATTAAGAGCCTTAAAGTATGCTTAACATTTTGAAGCAGTCCACTTTAGGAATGAACTCTTACATCTCTTTGGTTTTTGGATAATATCAAGGATCTTCACTGCAGCCTGCCATAGCTTCCCGTGGCTGCTGCAACAAATTACCACAAACCGGGTGGCTTGAGCAAGAGCAATGTATGGTCCATAGTTCTGGAGGCCAGAAGTCTGAGATCAAAGTGTCAGCAGGGTCCGGCGCCCTCTGACACCTGTTGGGGAGAATTCTCCCCTGCTTCTTATAGCTTCTGGTGGTGGCGAGCAGACTTGGCATTCCTTGGCTTGTAGACACATCACTCTCTGTCTGCCTCCGTCTTCACAGGGCCTTTCCCCATGTTTGGGTCTCTTGTCTTGTTACAAAGATAATAGTCATTTTGGAGTTAGGGCCCGTCCTACTCTAGTACAACCTCATTTCAACTAAGTCCATCAGCAAAGCCTCAATTTCCAAATAATAGGATGCTGGAATCAAGACTTAAACATATCTTGGGGTGGGCTGCAACTCAACCCATAGCACAGCCCTATTTATATTTGAAAAAAAAAAAAAGAATGGAAATATCCTGCATGGCATTTTGTATTAAGAAATAATAATAGATCCATACAAACATAGGTTCTCCAGGCACAAGCATTGAAACTGAGTTGGGGTATGCAATGCCAGATGGTGGGAGGTGGCCCTCTGCAGCAAAGGAACACTTAGAAGGAGCTGAGAGCTAGAGGGGTCCGTGCCCCACACTCCCACCACTGGGCAGCTCACCCTTCCTCTTCCTTCCTCCAAAGGGCAGCTGGACGGCAAGCTTCTCCATGCCCAGCACTGTCTCAGCCCTCCCTCTCCCCCCATCTGTCTACCCATGCAAAGGCTTGTGAATGAGTGCTTATTTTAGATTCATTTTTAAGGGCCCCAAACTGGAAACGACCCAAACATTCTTCAGAAGGATGTATCTCCACTGACTTGCAGAGTTAGTTTCTTTATGAAAGGTTTATAGTAGAAAGTATTTGTAGAGTCTGCTGGAGAAAAACATGCTACAGAAATTTAATGAATGAAAAAAGTCAGTACATAAACAAAACGAGAGAGTGGAAAGAATTCCATGCAGGGGAATTATAACTGCATCTACCATAACTTGAATTTGATGGACTGGACAAGGGAGAGAAATGAACACCAGTAGGAAAGCAAACTG
Organism: Myrmecophaga tridactyla; assembly: GCA_004026745.1. Lineage (NCBI taxonomy): Eukaryota > Metazoa > Chordata > Mammalia > Pilosa > Myrmecophagidae > Myrmecophaga > Myrmecophaga tridactyla. Next base: position 16,710 of record PVIY010039290.1, read on the forward strand.
TGAGAATGCCCTCCTTACCCTGCATTCACAGGACGAGGCATTGCCCGAAAAGTTGGATTCTCTCCAGGGTAGCAACAACCAAACCAGCTTCCAGCTCTGCACCCTCGTGAATGGATGCAGCGGGCATAAAGGGTTTGAGCATGTGGGGTGGCGTGGGGGGCGGTGAGAGAGGAGGAGAGTTGGGTACCGAGACCAAGGGCATAAGACAGTGTCCTCTCCTCTGCCTGGGGAAGGGGTAGAGTGGGACTTTGGGGCCAGGCCGTCGGCGGCCTAGGGGAGTTTAGAGCACTAGCAGGGACAGCCACATCAGACCTCTAGGTCCAGAAGCAAAAGCCAGCCCTGCTACCGAGGAGAATTCCTAATTATGGATGGAGACCCCCCACCGGCCTCCTCTGCCTGGCATCACCACTAGATTCCTGTTACCAGGCAGTGAGTGGATCAAATGCAGACCAGTGGTTTTGCTGCTTCAAAGTAAATAAACAAAAAGTTTACAAAAGCAAGGGATTCTGACCATGTCAAATCTTAGAGGCTGTGGGTCAGTGATATCTTTGATTTTGCCAGTGGGAGTGTAAGTTGTCAAACTTTTGGGGAACAGTTTGGCATCACCTTAGAGTGAACACTTGCATTGTCATGAGCCAACAGTTTAGCCCTAAGGGTGTGCCATGGAGAGACGGGTGACGTGTGCTCTAGAAAGGCTGTGGTGTGAAGCCCACAGCAGCACTGCCAGCTAAACCTGTAATCAAACAACCTGCATGTCCATGAACTAATGAATGGGAAATAAATGCGGTCTAGCCATCCACTGAACCACTATTTAGCAATAAAGTGAAGAGCTTCCACCACATGGAGGAATCTTGAGGGCACAACAGCAAGTAAAAGAAACCAGTCACAGAAGGCCACATATTATATGGTTCCATTTGTATGAAATGCCGACAATAGGCAAATCTATAGAGACAAAAATTAGACGAATGGTTCCCTAGGCGTGGTGTGTTTCGTGGGGAGGGGAGGCGTGATTGGAGGGAAAGGGTATGGGGTTTCTTTTGGGGGTGATGGAAATATCCTGAAATTTGAGTATGGTGTTGTTTGCACAACTTCGAATACACTGAACAAACCCTTCAACTGTACACTTGAAATGGGTGGCCTGTATCATATGTGAATCGCATCTCAATAAAAAGCTGTTCAGACAAAATCTATAAACAAACTAATTTCCCGAAACAGGAGAATGGATGTATGCATGCTGACTATAGTTACATGACAGATGTTATGGAACAGTGAAAACGAGTGAACTGTGTTACATACTTCAATGCGAGTGAATGCTAGAAAGAGTGGTGAGCCCCAGGAAACTACACAGAGCATGATGCTCTTTTTATGAAGCTCAAAAACAAAGAAAAACTTAGCGATATATGGGTAGGTGAATGTACATGTGCTAAAGCGACAGCAAAAGAAAACAAAACAGGAGAATGGATCAGTATAAAATTTAGGACAGTGGGTAGCTTTGTGGAGGGGTGGGGTAGCAAGGAGAGAGAAGGGCAAGGGTGGATAGTGCATTGTGAAGCAAGACTTAGGATTAATCAAATTCTGGGCTCCTGGAAACCAAAATCATCATCATCATCATCACCTTCATCGCTGCAGTAAATTAATCTTTAATCTCCACAAGAACCCTGTGAGATAGGAACTATTATTCCCATTTTATAAATAGGAAATTGAGACATAGAGAGGTCGCACCGCTAGGCAGAGCTGGAGCCCAGATGTGATTCCAGGCCTGTCACACCCCAGAGCACATTACTCGACCCTCTACAGACCATGCATACATACACACACACCACTACACACGCACCCCACCCACTACACACAAACACACACCACTACACACACACACTATACACACACCACCCACTACACACACACACCACTACACACACACACACAGTATACACACACCACCCACTACACACAAATACACACAGTTAGAGCACAGTTGCTAACACTAGGACCAGGACTGTGACTGACCCTCGGGGCTGACAGGACACCATGGACAGGACCTGCATTAGCCATGGATAGAATAGAGTTCCCTGGTAGTGCATTGCTGAGCATTAAGGGAATGGCTGCCATTTTCGGAAATGAAAATGACAATGAGTCATGGGCTAAATCAGGGACCGTATCAGAAACTGCTGCTGGGAGGGAGCCACCGTCTAGGAAATAGGAAATTAAAAGCAGTGATAATGGCAATGTCTCGGCAAACAGTGAGCATCCACAGGCTGAGCACTGAGAGCCATTGTCCATCAGGGCCACCCTGGGCCACCACAGCCACCTCGGATCACTGTGAACCACCAGAGGCCACCAGAGACCACCACCACAGATTATCACAGGCCACCATAGAGCATTGCAGAGCACCACAGGCCACCACAGGCCACCACAGACCACCAAAGACCACCAAAGACCACCACAACAGACCACCACAGAGTACCACAGAGCACCACAGAGCCCCATAGGCCACCACAGAGCACCAAAGAGCACTATAAGCCATCACAGGCCACTATAGGCCACCACAGAGCATCACAGGCCACCACACAGACCATCTCAGGCTTCCACAGGCCAGCACAGGCCACCAAACGGACCACCACAGCTTCCACAGGCCATCAAGGACCACCACAAGCCACCACAGACTGCCAAGGACCACCACAAGCCACCATGAGTTATGATGCACTACCATAAACCACATGGCCACCGTGTGCCACCACATACCACCATGAGTCACCACAGGCCACCATGCACCACCACAGTCCACCATGAGTCACCATGGCCACCATGAACCATCATAGCCATCATGGGTCACCATGGTCCACCATGAGTCACCATGGCCACCAGGAACCATCATAGCCATCATGGGCCACCACGGTCCACCATGAGTCACCATGGCCACCATGAACCATCATAGCCACCATGGGCCACCACGGTCCACCATGAGTCACCATGGCCACCATGAACCATCCGCCATCATGGGCCACCATGGGCCACCATGAACCACCACGGCCACTGTGTACCACCATGTGCAGTAGTGTATAACCTGCACATCAGGACCTAGTGGCCTGATCCAATGCCCTGTTCCTAGGAATAAAAATCTGCTTTCTCCCTTCAGCCTTCCTTATACTAGAATTTGCTCATTCTATTCAGAATTAAGTGAAGAATTAGGTGTCAGTTTTTGCGCTGTACCCTGCATTAAAACTCACCCCTGGCACCCTCTTCTTTCATGTCTTCATTAACCAACCTGCCTGCTCAACCTGCCTGCCTCTCTCACCCCAGAGAGGAAGCTCCTTTAAGGCTCCATTGAACTTCAGTGTCCGCTGCAGGCTGGGGCTCCAAACACTACAAAACCCTCAGGCTGGCTTTGAATGCAAGTTAGGGAAAGGAGGGAGAGGATGATGAGTGTTAAGAAGTCTTCCCAGATATTTATTATGTTTCAATTCTCTTTGGATAAATTCAGTATTTTTTTTTTGCTAGTTCTCAACCTACACGCCTCTTAATTTACTTTAATTTTTGTTTTGGGAGGCATGCAGGAAGAGCTTTTGTACAAATACTTTACTGTCCTATAACAGGCTTCCAAAACACAGTCTCTGGCTCCCCAAAATCATGCTGGGTTCAGAAAGTGATGTGTGCTCTCTCACAGCAGAGAGAAGACTTCTTTGGGGACAGAGAGATGGCACATCTCTGCCAAGGCATTGGGATGTCGGGATCCAAGGCTTAGGAGGGGAGGTGTGGGTTCAGGGTCCGAGACACATTTCACAGAGTATAGCGACCGGTCAGTTTCCTTACACACGAAATGAGAGACCTGGTTCTTATCCTAAAGAAGCTTATGCTATGGCTGGTGGAATGACATGCCACAAGGCAAAGCTCACTTCCACCTAGCTAGCCAGGAATCTCCTCCTGAAAGCAGGCACTCTGCTCTTCCAAGCTCCGGAAACATTCTCTTGGAGTACAAGGTGATACTTGGTTCCTGGAGATTTGACTACAGTTTTTGGCTTTGGCATCCAAGTTTCAGAGGATGCAGTTGAGTATTTGCATGGAACTTGGTGAAGGTTTCAAGGCTTAGAAAAGGGCTTCATGCATCAGATGGGCAGTTACTGGCCCCCTGGTTGCCTCCTGCAATACAGTAGCAAGGGTGACGGTCTTATCAATTGGCTTCTTTTTATAAGCAAGCATAGCTCTGGACTAAGGCCCTGGGAGCACCTTCTGCTTGTCCGGAATCTGAAGGATGAACAGATTTTCTGCAATCTGAAGGCCAAGTTCCACCAGCCAAAGCCAGATTGGGGTTGGGGTGGTTCACAAATGTGGAAGCTTTGAAATGAAGAAGATTTGATCTTGGGGAGACAGACGCCTGCTTTCCTTGCCTAATTATTCATTTTGGAAGAGAATGTAGCATCCATAGACACACACACACCCCCATCCCCCAGGCACTTGCAGGGGCCACCCAGAACCAACAGCTGCTTTAGCAGCACAGGTCCTGCTGTTTATTCTGGTTCAAGGTGAGGAACTGACACACTCTCAAGTCAGAAATTGGTGTCACAGTCATAGGTCTCCATAGCAACTTTTCACACCAAAAGAAGAACTTTTGTATATATGCATCTCGCAAGTCACCTTTTTAAATTCAAAATATCAGCCTTTTCATATTTTGCAATATCTTACTTTGAAAACTATGCCCTATTGCCTGAACAGAGAGGAAATGGCAACTTCTCACTTGCTCTTCCCCCTTTCCTTTGTGGCCTTTCACTTCTGGCTCCCCGAAATCAATTCGCAAATGCATACAAGCACCCACTGAGTGCCCAGCAGCATGTTGAGCTGTGTTGGGATCACAAAATCCAGGCACTCAGATTGTTCGCAGCTCAAAGAGATGAGACAAGACCGAAGGCACCGCCAGTACCATTCAGGACAGGCTAAGTGTCAGATGGAGGGACTGGACGGTAGCGTTTCGGGGGCTTTGCAAAGCAAGTGTGCCGTCAGTCCTTGCCTCTCTGCACACTGAGTCCCCAGTCACACGTCGGGGTGGGCAATGGACTCAGCTGTGGCTTTAAAAAGTACTGATGACCGACCTTGTTCCATTCCAAGAGAGTGTGACGTGCCAGATCTGTGGTGGGTTCTGGGCATCTGCGTTGTCCACGTGGTCACACAGGCTCAGACCGACGGGATTTCTTCTTCTTTCACCTAAAAGTCCAGGTAGGTGGTGACCCAGGGCAGGCAGGTGGCTGTCCCTCAGGGCTGTCCTGGGAGACAGGTTCCAGCGACATCATCACTCCACCGTCATCGAGAGAGAGGCTCCTGTCTGCAAGGCTGAAGCTGGCGACCCAGTCCCTGTGCACTCTCCAGTGAGGGACAGGAAGGGGGCCTGAGACCAAAAGAAGACACACTTCTCTCTGACTCACAAGAAATAGGCAAACCAAGGGTCCATCAACAGATGGGTAAACACTTGGTGTTCATAACACAACGGGGTACTGTACAGCCATAACAAGGAATGAAGTTCTGATCATGCCACAACATGGATGAACCTTGAAGAGTGGAACAATCAGACACAAAAGGACAGATATTGTGTGATTCTGCTTATATGGAATATCGGGAATAAGCAAATGATAGAGACAGAAAGTAGATTGGACGTTACCTGGGGCCAAGGGCAGGGTTATTGGGAGTTATTGCTTAATGGGAACAGTGTTTCTGTTGGGTCATAAAATGTTCCAGAAATAGAGAATAATGGTAAAGGTTCTATAGGTCCAAGCTGGAAATGACTCTGAGGCCTGGTCTACCCAGCGGGATGGGCGTAATTTCCCCTCCTCCACCAGCCTGGCTCCAGCTCCAGCTCTGGCCTTTCTTCTCTGTCTGGTCCCAGTGAGCAGCTGTCCATGGCCCCCAACCCATAACTCCATTCAGATGAGTGGTGTCCTGGTGGTCTCAGGTGAGGGGCAGTGTGCCCACAGTTCTAGAAGAGAGGATGCTGCTGAGAATCCACAAGTCACAAAACTCGGGCGAGACCTGTGTGGCAGGTAATGCTTAGAGCAAAGTCTCAGAGCCCTGAACTTGAATCTCAGCACCTGCAGCTTAGGCACGTTGGTTCACCTCTCTAGGCCTATGTCCTCTTGGTAAAATGGACGCTGTCCAACGTCACCCAGCAAACAAGTGGCCAAGATGGGCTGTGAGCCCTGGTGGTCTGGCTCCCACGTCCCTGCTCTGATCCACGCCACAGAGCAGCTCATTTCACAGAGTCACTGCAGGGATTAAATGAGGTAAAGGCTGCCCAATTAGGTACAGAAGCACACCTGAAGTGGAAGTTCAACTAGGGGGGACTATTTTTCAGATCAAAACTGATCCTTAGCTGTCAAAAGCAGGTCTCTTTGTTCTAGGATTGATCCTTAGCTGTCAAAAGCAGGTCTCATTGTTCTAGGATTAGCACAGCCTCTTGCACATGGCAGGCACTCAATGAACAAAATGTGGAGTTATTTTCCACAAAATGAACAAAAT
>PVIY010039291.1:0-23213 GCA_004026745.1 Myrmecophaga tridactyla
TCAAGAGGTTATCCTGGAGGTTATTCTTATGCATTAAGTAGATATCACCTTGTTGTTCAAGATGTAGTGGAGAGGCTGGAGGGAACTGCCTGAAAATGTAGAGCTGTGTTCCAGTAGCCATGTTTCTTGATGATGATTGAACAATGATATAGCTTTCACAATGAGACTCTGTGAATGTGAAAACCTTGTGTCTGATGCTTCTTTCAGCTACTATATCAACAGAAGAGTAGAACATATGGAATAAAAATAAATAATAGGGGGAACAAATGTTAAAATAAATTCAGTTTGAAATGCTAGTGGTAAATGAAAGCGAGTGGTAAGGGGTATGGTATGTATAATCTTTTTTTTTCTCTATTATCGTTTTATTTCTTTTTCTGTTGTCTTTTTCTTTCTTTTTCTAAATCGATGCAAATGTTCTAAGAAATGATGAATATGCAACTATGTGATAATATTAAGAATTACTAATTGTATATGTAGAATGGAATGATATCTTAATGGTTTTTTGTTAATTTTTTTAATTAATAAAAAAAGTTAAAAAAAAAAAAAAAGATTCTGGGTGCTCCTGTTTCCCCACTGCATTGTTATGCAAGCAAATAGCTATAAGGACTTTAGGGAAGAACTGGGGGAAATACTACTGCAGGCACTTACCATGATATTGCAGGGTCCCTCTTCGTGGGAACTTGGCCTCTCCTTTAATGTGAGAACCGACTTAGGTCTGGAGACTTTTTACTGGGAGATCCATTCTTGATCTCCTTGGTTATATAAACTAAGGAGTTTCCTTTCTGACTGCCTATTTACCTTATCTCTAGGAACACTGTGCTTTAAGTCTCATTTCCAGAAATCCCTGAAGACTAGACCTCCCCTGGCTGCTATTCCAACCTTGCTGCCCATTATAGAAATTATACCCTCCCTGCTTCTGACATCTAGGTGCTCCCACTTGCCCTTCACTGTTCTGCGGTTTTATCATCCCCATTTCTACTAGGGAGACCAGTCCTATAACAGGACTCTGTCAATCCTGTACTGAACTTTCCAGTGATGCTGCTGCCCCTACTAGCACATTCCTTATCACCGTAGTAAACAGAGTGCCTTCCAGGCCCTCCTGAGAAACAGTTAGTTGGTAGATTTTTCAGTATTATATAACACACCCATTCTACCATGCCAACTTCTTTGAGCCTTTTGATCTCTTCCTATACACAGTTAACCATGGCAGTTCTGGCAGCTCTGTTTTGTTTTATGTGGGCCATTGGTTTCTCCAAGCTTCCAAGATCCATTCAGGCAGTGTTTTAGGACCATGACTCAAGCCCCTTGCCAGGAGAGTTCCCCTTTATTGAAAAATTCTCCCTATTGAGATTGATATTCTGGTTCTCTCCTCAATCCAGTTTATTCTGGATTCACTCCTAGTTCCTGCCACTTTATTATAGACAGGTCCTGCACGTCCTCTGAAATATAAGCTTTCTAATCCCTAGCATGCTCAGCAACCCACAGCCTGGCTATGTTGAGATTTGGTCCTAATTTGTGAATCTGGTAGCCAAGAGGGGAAGTAGAGCAGATAATGAAGAGGGAAACCATTGTATTTGAGGTACCAATCTCATTTAATGCCTCATCATAGTCTTCATGCAAGCAAGGAGTTCTGCCTTTTAACAAAGGGGAGTAGGTCATTCCTGCAGGCCCAAACCGTTCTGAGAACTCTGGAGACTTGGTTCCCAAGTACATCTATCTTCCCATCGGGTCCCACATCATCCCTACCAGGGACCTGCTTGCAGCATAGGAGACCTGCTGAGGCTGAGAATCTAGTCTTCTTTGAAATTCTGCCACTCATCTAATTAAATCCTGTGCCTGGTATCTAGCGCTGTCTGCCTCTAGCTGTAGGAATAGGAGGTCTCTTAAAATGCTTCCACTTTGCTTTAAATTCTTAACTAATATATTTGAGCTTGCCATTTTCCCTCTTGAACACATCAATGCTTAGCCAAATACCCAGTTTAGCAGTCTTTACAGTTGCTTTTCTTTCATACCTCTTAAGGATCTGAGCCAATGCATCAGCTATTGCATCCCCTTTCCAGTTCACCTATGTCAAGGTCTTAGCAACTGCACTATAACAGCCTGTCAAAGACCATCAGTATCTTACCTGCCTTCAGCAGTGGGGTCCTTATTGCACTTCAACTCTAGAATTCCATCCTTACAGTCTTCTTTCTAAAAAAAAAACAATCAGGACTTTTCTCTTGATGTCCAATGTGTTAAGTCAGGTTTCCTAAAAGCAGAACCTGAGTGGAAATCATTCTTCAGGTTATTTACTAGGAGAGTATGCTCAGGAGAGGAGATTGAGAGAAGAAATGCAGTGCTAGAGAGAAAGCTAAGCAGGAATTTGTTCTTGGTTAGAAACTAGCTTCTGTCTCATCACTTGGGAAGCTCTGAAGCACAAATCCTACCACAGACCTCAACCCACCTTGAGGCAAGAGGGCTGCCCTTTTTACCCCAATGCTGTCAGTTACGGGCTGAGGTCTTCCAAGGGAAAGAAGAGGTGGGTACTTCTGTTTGCACAAGGGCAATTAATTAGATAAGGGTGCAACTCTTATAAATTGTTATCAGACAACAGTTAGAGCAGCTGGGAGGTGGATACATCAGTCAGTAAAGGCATGTGGATGGCGCACCACTAACATCTAATACAGATAGCTGGACGGACGGATGGACGGAGGAGAGAGAGAGAAAGAAAGAAAGGGAAAGATATGGTGATGATGATGATGATGACATAGATAGATAGAGAAAAATAGATACATAAGAGATCGATATAATATAGATATATAGTTTCATCCAAATTAATAAGGAATGAGTAATATACACAGAGTTGAACCAACATATCCTTGCTAGATTTAAAAAAAAAAAGGCCTCATTACATTATGCCCCTCCTAAAATGCTTATTTTGGTCCCTTTTACTGATGGTGAGGGTTAGAAAGCACACTACAGTAACACAGAGGAGGTTCCCAGTGAGCAGAATCTGAGATCGAGATTTACATGCAGGAAATTTATTAAGGAATATTCTTTGGATCAATACTTGTGGGAAAAAAGAAGAAAGCTGGATTGGGCAGAGGGAGAAACTGAGCTGAAATGCAGTCTCCTTAAAGGCCCCAACCGACGCCACAGGAAACAGAAGCTAGAATGGCATTTCAGAGTTGCACCAAGTGAAATGAGTGGTCCAAGTCTTTATTCCTTTGCATGGGCCAGTCATTGGATGCAGCCTGCCCTGGGAAAGAGGCATGACCTAGGGCCAGACAACTCTCTTCAGCTAGGGCCATTCTTTAGAGGGCTAGGAGCCAAGGGCTGCCTAGAGGGACCATACCCAGCAGCTGGCAGAATAAGGCCTTCAGGAGGTTCTGGACTGCTCAGCACAGTGTTCTCTCAACTCCCTAACCTAGACTAAGGTGAGGGAAGCCTTCCATGATGAGATGGGATATGAGCTGGATCTTGAAAGACATTGGAGTTAGTATGTTATGTTTATGACTTGAGAAATCTGTGCTGGCAAGAAGTTTCCAGACACCTCAATACCTCCTGTTTCTGTTTCTTTCCCAGCCCCTAGTAAAGGGCCTACTGTATCCAAGGACAATACCATCTTTAAATCTCAACGCAAACCTGTCAGGCAGGTATTAGCTCCACTGTACTGTTAAGGACACCCAGGCTTGGAAGGTCTGATGAAATTGCCCAAGTCACACAACTGCTAAGAGGCAGAATCTGGATTGGGCTTGAGACTCATCGAGCTCCACGTGCAAGCCTCACCCCAAGCAAAGAAGGGAAGAGAACCCAGCTGGGGGCTTACTGGGCTACACAGAGCCCTGCCCAATTCTTCAATGCCAGATTAGGAAATAACTCGATTAGACTGGTTTGCACTGAAGATTTTTTTCAGGAAAGGAACAATTAGGAACCATTAACTAGGGTATCTGTTCTCTCTCTTTTGTTTTCCCTTTTAAAAAACAAGCTTGAAAATATGCCTTAATTAACCTGCTTTTCATTTGGAAGACAGCAGTGGAGCTTCTGAGCATGTCAGCCTGCTTGAAGATGAAATGGAGAAGAGCTTGTCAAACATCTCCCTACAAGGGCAGGAAAGCGAAATCAGGAGGTGAAAGGTTGGGTAGCAGAATTGCTCAGACTCAAAAAACTATCTGCAAGGCAATAATTGGACTGCCAAAATCTGCTAGGGCAAAGAGGAGAAATGCAGATAAATAATTTGCAGCAAGGGGTCAGTTGTGGCACCATGGCAATGATGCAGCCAATATCTTCCAGGAGACAAGGGTCTGGGGATTAAGTGGGGCTTCAGAATGAGGTTAGACATGCTCACAGGGGCTGGTACCCATTAAACTTCCTATTTCAGGCTAAGTTCCAGGTCACATCCCCACCCCCACTCCTACCCTTTCCCATCCCCTGTAACAAACATCACCGTGGGAGAATTTGTTGATGGGGAGCTGGGAAGGATTGCTGAGCACAATGTTCCCACGAAGGAGGCCGAGAAAAGAATGCAGGCTCCTGGGGGCTTTCCAGAAGGCAGGGTCAGGATCCGGGAAGAAGGGAAGGGATGGAAGTGAAGGCTATTAGTAACTCATTCTCTACACCCCATTCTCCATCGTCCACTCCTTAGCAGAGCTTTCTTAGCTTTGTTCTGCAATGAGACACCCCTTTATTCACCAACCCTTCTGCTCCCCACTGTTGCCGTCTGCCCTAAGTGGCTCCCAGAGGACAGTAGGCAGAGCCGCAGATCCATTCAGCCTTCACGGCCAACTCTGTCTGCCTCCTCCACACTGTTCCTTTAGCACGTGGAAGTCTCTAGAAGGCAAAAGGGTATTTTCCTCATGGCCTGAACATTTTAGAAGAGAAAAGCTCTGGCCAGGGGTCTAGCATCACTCCTTCATTCATTTGTTTATTCATTCATCTTTTTTTGCATTCATTAATTTCTCAAACGTTGTCTAAGCTTCTGATGTGCAGGTGTCACATTAAAAATAAACAATCCCTACTGAGCGCACATCTAGTGGGAGGGATGAAGCCATAAAGTATCACCCACACCATAAATGGTAATATGCTACAGTAGAGGTAGCCACAAAGTGATCAGAGAAATTAGTTCTGCTGGAAAATGAGAAGATCTGATGGGCATTATGGACTTTAAGGAGTAAGTAGGCATTTAACCAAGCAGAACAGAAGGTGGGAGAAGGGATCCCAGGCAGCAGTAACAGCATATACAAAGGTATGGAGGTCTGAAAATAAGCACCATGTACATATTCAGAAAACGGTGACCAATCTGGTGATGTCAGTGCACAGATTGCAGGGGGGAAGTAATGGAAGTTGACTGTGGAAGTATTGAGCCTAATTATTTGAGATGGAGAAAACCAATGAAGATTTTGAAGAAGCAGTATTGTTGGATTCTATTTTTTTGAAATGCCAGCCTGTTAGCAGAGTGAATAATGAAATGGAGGGGGCAAAAACTGAGGCAGAGCCACAAGATAGGAAGCTGTTTTGAAATAGCCACAGCAAGAGTTGCAAGGGGTTGCATCTGGCAGTGAGGGACTATTTACCAAATAAGCACAAGAGATTGTTTTGAGAGATTCTGGACTCTCTACCTGCTGTTGGGTGGTTAAGGATGGCAGCAGCACTGAAGCAGATAGAGTGGAAAACGGGTTTACCTGTGGGTATTCCCCTTTCCTTGTATCTCTTACTTGGCTCTTCTCACTCCAGAAGATGAGCAGATTCAGGATTTGGGATCAAAAATGGCCAAGGTTTTATTATGGTCAGATTGTGGTCACATCAGATGACCTCTGATCTGTAGCCACCTACACCCCCTAACTTTTCTCAGGGCTTAGAAGGCTGAGTCTACCCCTCTGGAGTAGGATAAAAAGAAAAGACCTTATAGAAATAAATCAGAGCTACTGTGTTTAAGGCAAACTAGCTGTCCTCCCCCACTGCGCTGCCACCAGAGCCCAGAGCATACATGGTTACGTAATTAGGTGACAAATACCAGTTTTCCCAGAATAGCCACAATTTATGGTTGTTGTTCAGGCATAATTACTGATACAGTCCCCTTTCACTTTCAAAAGTCCTAGTTTGGACGATAAAATGTAAGTGAACCATATAAATCAGCCACAACCTTCTCTCCCACTGAGTCCAGATGCAAACTCAGATCCATTCTAAGCAACAACTGTCAATCAGAGTTTAACAGATACTGAAATTTACTTGCCACCCTTGATAAAAGGAGGAACATAGATTCAATATTAGCTGGGCAAACTCAAGCCAGCATTTTCACCTTCCTGAGCCTTGGTTTCTTCATGTGACAATCGGGAGAAAAGCATTACTACCCACAGGGCTCATGCGAGCATTCATTGAGATAGTGCATGGAGAAGTGCCTGCCTGATGGTGGCATCATACTTACACCAAGGGCAGACACCACTGGCTCTGTGGAGTCTCAGGGGTCTTGGCATCATCCTTGTCCAGCTCTAGTAGGAGATCATAGTCCTCCTTGAGAACGAGGCTGCCAATACCAGCAACTCCTCCTAGAGCTTTAATGCTCTCGTCCCCTGGTCCCCTCCTTGGGAGACAAACAACAAACCCTGCCACTCCCCCTACCCGTCAGATCAATTCCATCAAGAAATGAGGCTTTTCTCTGTACTACAGCAAACACACATCTCTCACTGACGTCCCCTGGGACCCTTTGCAGCAACACACACACAGCTTTCAAGTTGCAAGTGTGTTTAATGCCCAAGGGTCCCATCTCAGTTCAAGGACAGTATTTTAAGTCCCTAAGAAGATGGGAACAAAGTTTTGATCTCAGAAAGAAACAGATTCTTAGTGGACTTGAATGATAAAACATCACAACTCCACCTGATTGTAGCAGCCAGCTCTGAAGATGGAGTAAAGAAGAAACAAATGGTTGGGAAGCCAGACTTCTGTCCTAGGACAAGCAGGATCCCTGATCTAACCTGGCACCACTTCCTTGACGTGTGAAAAGTAAGGAGATAAGCATGCAGCCTGTGGGATGCTGAGGACAGTGGGCAGGAGAAAAGGACCTAACACATATAGAAGATTCCAGAGCAAAGACATGGTATGGCAAAATGACCTTCTTTGAAAGACTGCTTGGAGAATGTGTCACCTGACCAAGTCATAAAAATCCTAGTGGACAGAACTATCGACTGCTCTGGATTCATTAGTAAGGTATGTCCATCTTTTCTCCTTTTCAAATGAACTACACTGTTTCAGAAACAAAGCATAAACTTAGCTGGCAGGTCCAATGGGAGTACAGGCTTCAGGAAGGGAGAAAAGAGTCAATCTCCCGAAGCTGCTAGAGAAAAGAAATATGAGGCAGATGGCTCCTGAGTTTATGTTCTCTTCACAGATTCTGAAAGGTTTGGTCCCAGAACCTGGGTGAAGAACAACCCAAACCAGCTTCACCAGTAGTGCTGCAGGTGGCGTTATCTAGGAGATGCTGGCCCAGGAGAGAGACCACGTTGGGAACCAAGGTTATTTTAGTGGTACCTGCAATTTGAGAAGTGTCTAAGTCTCTGGAGTGATAACACTAATAGGCTGGGCTCATAAGTGAGGGGTGGGAAGGTCATTGAGAGGGGTCACCAGGAAGGTTAGGTCTCACCCTGATCCTCAAGTTTGCAAAATCAAGAATAGAATTCCCTAATTCTCCCAGTGGTGATCAGGTGCCAGGGTGATAGTTTACACAGAGCTATGAGCATCTCATTAATCTTTGTATCTCCTGCAGCCAAACACAGTGTACGGCATATACCAGGTCAAGGATCTCAGCCCTCGATACTGATTAGAGCCACCTGAGAAGCTTTATAAAAATGCCAGTGCCCAGGAGCCATCCCCAGAGCCTCTGAAATCATTGGTTTAGGGAGGAACCTGGGCATGGCTGTTTTTTCATAACTTCCCAAGTGATCTAAAGTAAAGCCAAGGCTGTGAACCACTGTGCCAGGTCATCAGTGATTATCAGCTGAATGAATGAAAGAACTAATAAAAGAACCAATGAATGAATCAAGAATCAGAGGTAAGTGCCACATACCTTCGCAATGACAGCATCCCCTGTAGGACCATGGCACTGGCCATTGGCATGAGCTGCTGGACAAGTTTGCTCAGGAGTCCTAATTATCCATCAGAAGGCTCTTTGGTGAGCCCAACATCAGAAAAGAGAAATTGGCCATTGCTAAAAGATTTCACAACAAGCCGCTATAGCTGGGTGTGTTAACCTCTCCTTTCTGCCAAATTCTGTTTAAAGATCTGTTACATTTCCTCTCTCCAGTTCATTCTCATAACAAACCAGTGTCATAGGCAGGGTAGGTGTTTTTATCTATGTTTTATAAATGAAAAAGTGAGCCTCCATACCACATCCTGAGATGATGTGCCACATACCAGTTCACACAGTTCCCGGGTATGAAACTGAGGGCTTTATGGACAAATTGGGTTAACCTGGGAGCTGTGGGCTAACCTGGGAATCTGACATCTCCTTCCAAGCATCTCTCTTGCTCTGTTCCTCATCACCCAGGCACACTCACGGGCAGAGGTAACACTCCCAGGCATCCAAATAAGCAGATATCCAGCTGGAAAAGGTCTCAACCCCCATTTCCTCCGTCGTAACCTAGTAATGATGATAAGGAAATGCATGGGGCTGGGGGTGGAATCACAATTTTAAGAAACATTTCCCGCCAATTCTGGAGTCTGCTTTTTGTCAATACCCCAGGATTTTTTAACTGACTTCTTGAGTGATTGCAGACTTCTTGGAGAGCCTCATGGGAGAGCATACTCTGCAGGGTGGGCGTGCACACAAACATTAGCCCACTTAGATGGGGACTCGAGCACACTCTTCTCTCCCATGCACCCGCATGCGCACATGCCCTCCTTGCAGTGTCATAATGTCTATGAAAATTGGATCTTTAATATTCTTCAGATAAATGGCTTCAGAAAGAACATGGATACAATAGCCTGCCTCTGAGTTAACATGATAGGCTCTGCCTCCCAAATTGGCTCAGAGAAATTAGCAGGAAGGAAGGAAGGATCAGACGAAATAATAAACCTGCTTACCTGATCATTAATTTAATCTCTCCCCCCACCTCCTTTCGCCTTGTAGTTTCACTACCCATAAAATAACTAGATAACTTGGAAGTCCTAGATGAAAGGAAAACTAGGTCTGGAAGCTCTAAGATTAAAGGAGAATTTTTAGGATTAGTCTTTGATTTTCTCCTTTTCTTTCTCTCTCTCCGTCTCTCTTTTATTTTTTATTTTCATCTCAAAGGCGGAAGATTTTCCCTTTCTATTCTCCTCTTTGCTGAGCTAGTCAGCCTGAAACCTCCTCTGAGGCACAGAGGCAAAGCTCAGGCTCCTTGGGGCATGGGAGGGCAGGAGTGGGCTGAAGTTAGTCTCAGGGAAAATGCCCACTAGACTCTCGTTGGGAGGGCACCTTGCATTTGTGGAGAAAGATGGGAGCAGAGAATTGCCCCCTCTTCATTATTTGGGCGTGACACAGATTCTTGGGCATCCTGCTCTGCACTGCCCCTTCTGGGCGCCTCAGACCCTTGAAGGGCTTGAGTGGAGGTGGAGAAGGCACAGACCTACCCCGCCTGCAGAATCTTGGGGAGTTTCAGTGATGTCATGTTGTCTGCCCAGTTGTGGGGGCAGCTCCGTAGGCTCTCCAGCATTGCTCAACGGGGAGGGTTTCAAACGAATTTACATAAGGTGCAAAAAGCCCCCTAAAAGTCAATACCTTCCCTTCAATATAACTGGCAAAGATGAGACAGCCTGCCACTGTACTTTTCTGCAATTCAGAGAAATTGGGTTCAGCCTTTTCCGCCCTTCTCAGGAGCTCCTGGCCTCTCTAAGTAGTCAGGATCTGCTTATACACACTAAGGGACTTTAGCCTTTATTCATTACTCTTATGCCAATGGTACTCTTTGGCTCCTCCCAAAGTCTAGCACGAAGAAATCAGACGAGGACCCTAGATACTGCATATTAACTGGGAACGGGTGAAGGCAAAGCATTTAAGGCAAAGGGAAATGCAGACCATCTCAGCAGGCTCTGCTCAGTGGATGGGGAGGCCAGCATGACAAGGGGAAGAAATATTAATCCGAGCAGCTCCTTTGTCCCCTGAAGATCACATAAGCTGTTGTCCTTAGAATGGTTCCCCCAGGCTGAATGAACTGCCTTCAGACTAGGTCATCCTATAGTCTCTCTCAGGCCAGGCTTCTTCAAAACAACAAGAACCACTTCACCGCTAGCCCTAGAGTTCAGTGAAGGCACAGGCGGGTAACAACATTACTAGAAGCAAACTGCCATGGACACAAACACAGCACTATAGGAAATGAAGCAGGAGAGGTTGTTCTGCTTCTATCTGGAGAGTCTCTAGGCATAGGAATGCAAATATCTAGGCAATATATAATCTATGCAGTATAATGCAAATACCTGTAAGGTAGAGGTTTTGCATGGTTGCCGTGCTGCAAGAACCTACCTGTTACTCTATCACCAACCCACAGACCTCACGTTTGGAAGGAAATTTGCTCCAGTCTAGACAACCTCTTTACAATCTTAAAAATTACTGAAGATCCCAAAGAGTTTTTGTTATATCTAGGCTATATTTATTGATATTTATCATATAAGAGATTAGAATTGACAAAGTTTAAACATATTTATTAATTCAATTTAGATATACCACTAATAAATCCATTACATACTAATGTAAATAATGTTTTATTTATAAAAAAATATGTTTCAAAAAATTTGTGAGAAGATTGGCACTGTCTTACGTTTTTGTAAATCTCTTTAATATCTGGCTCAGTGGAAATCTACTGGGTTCTCATATTTGCTTTGTATGCATTCAATTGTAATATGTTGTTTTTGTTGCAGTGTATGAAGAAAGCATGGCCCTACACAAATACATAGCTGGAAAAGAGAATATTTTAATAGCCTTTTCTGATAATTGCAGATATCCCTAAAAATTACATCAATATAAACAGTTTATAAATATTTGTGGTAACTTAGAATTAGAAAGCATTCCATACTCTGCTACATTAACACTCATTGGTCTAACTTACACTTTCAATGGAATTTTTACATCATGACTTGACCATCTGGAAATATTAGTTCACTGATGAATGCAGATCTTCCAAATTTCAAAATGTTCATTATATGGTATTGGAAAATCACATGCTTTAAAATCACCTGTGATCTTATCAGAAAAGTCTCTAAACATTTGGAAGCTCACAAAGCAAGACCTCATTGGAGAAGATATGGTTGCAGTCCACTGGATGGCAGAGAAGTGCAGCGAGTGGTCCTGGGGGCCAGAAGTGGTCCACAATCAGTGGACTGAGGCTGGAGAACAGGCTACTGGAAAACAGAAAACCCCCAGTGGGGTACTGATGAAACTTTCAAAGAAGTCATCTGCAATGGGTATTGTTAAGCAGACTGGTAAGCCAGCTGAAGAGCTTGTAGAACTCACCAGGAAGCAGTCCCCTGGGATGCTGCCCTTAGGGAAGTACTGCCCAAGCCAGTGGAACTCACCAGGAAGCATCTCTTTGTGGGGCCAGGAAAAGTCACTTATGGGGAGATGCCAGGCCACTGGGGGTGAACACGCATGATTCTTTTTTTTTAATTTTTTTTTTAATTTGCATATGGGCAGGAGGCACCAGGGATCGAACTCCAGACCTCCAGCACGGCAGGTCAGAGCCCTGCCGGCTGAGCCACAGCAGCCACCCACGCATGATTCTTTTATGTTCAAGTTATTGGAGGTTAACTTTACAGTTTAGTCTTTAGGTAACATTCATTGATACTATGATTAAATTTAAGGAGAAATTAGTATTGTCAGTGTCTCAGTTTGCCAGGTTGCTATGACAGATGACACACAATGGGTTTTGGTTTAATAGCAAGAATTTATGGGCCCATGATTCTGGAGTTAGAAGAACTCCAAAATCAAGCTATTGGTAAGCTTTCTCCCCAAGGACAGTGGTGTTTTGGTGCTGGCTGCTAGCAATTCTTAGAGTTTCTTTGGCTTTCCTGTCATGTGGTGATTTCCTCTTCCTTCTTGCACCTGTGACTTTCTGACTCTCTTTATAAGACTTTCAGCAATCTGGATCAGAACCCACCATCATTCAGTTGGGTCACATCAAAACTAGAAACATCTTCAGAAGATCCTATTGACAATGGATTCACACCCACAGTTAATGTGGATTGATTAAGAGCTTGTCTAAACTGAGTTCATAATTCACTCTCCCACAGCCAGCAATGGCTATGTTCTATAACAACTATACTGACTGTTGGAACTGTGCATATCTTCATTTGGGAAAAGAGTGAGAGCTTCACCTTTCTTAAAGGATATCTGTACCTCATTAGATGGAGAGAGAGTTGTTTCAGCATTACACAGAAGTTCAAATGTGTACCACAGCTGAGTAGGCAAAAGGGTGGATTTTTCCATTTATACAGTTATTGCTGTATAGCCCCATTTCCACCTTCATTCTTGACTATGATGGAACATATCTTCTTTGTCAGCTGGCATAATGTTAAGCTCAATTGGGAGAAAGCACTGGAAGGAAGAAAGGGCTCTTCTTCCTGGTTCCAATGATCTTCTCAGCTTGCCCCTATGGTACGTGGCAGCCAGCAATGGGTACAACACTGAATGGTGCTCACACCCAGTAGCCTAGCACATCCCTGTTAGCCACTTCCCAGGAAATTCCAGCTGTTCCACAACCAAAGAGGGGAGTTTCCTGGTGAATCTGTGGGTACCACGGCTAGCCTTCCAGCATGTTCAACATCCCTTACAGACACTTTGCAGCAAGCTTCATTGATGCTTCAGTTTCCTGTCTGTCAGCCTTGGGCTGCCAGGACTCCAGTTGGGGGCTTTCCTGTTTGCCAGTCCTGGCTTTACAGTTCTACTTTGGCCCACTGACTCTGGACCTCTTCTGGCCCAGGGCAAACCTCGCTACCCATCTGCTGGGCTGCAACAACATCCTCTCCAATGTAGTCTGAATCCCAGCCTTGTGGACGGAGCTGCCTCCCAAAGTTTCTCCCTTCCTTG
This sequence comes from Myrmecophaga tridactyla, assembly GCA_004026745.1. Classification (NCBI taxonomy): domain Eukaryota; kingdom Metazoa; phylum Chordata; class Mammalia; order Pilosa; family Myrmecophagidae; genus Myrmecophaga; species Myrmecophaga tridactyla. Next base: position 13,034 of record PVIY010039291.1, read on the forward strand.
AGCACTCTCCCTTAGTCTTAGGTATTCTTTAGAGCTCTCTTTTATTCTTATAAATAATTAATAATTCTTTATATTAAACTGTTCCTACTCAAATTACTAGGTGCTTTCTATCTGTTAACTAGACTCTGACTGATACAGTATAAGCACAAATTTTCCAAAATTCTAATATTTGCTTGAAAGCTTGAATTTTTATCATCAGCAACAAATGCTGTCAGTTGTTTTCCTTGAAGTGACAGTCTCACTCCATTCATTCGCAAGAAAATGTTTGCCAAATATCGAAGTCAGGGTAGTCATAATTTGTCTGTCAGTCATTCTTTCAAGAAAAATGGTATATTATGAAAAAAGCAGCTAGTTCAGCTTGCAACTCAAACAACCACACAGGTGCTTTTCCTCAAGACAAACATCATACTTAGCATAAATGATTCATGCATACTTTCCATTTCATTACACAGAGCATTAAAAGAACATGGACTCAAGGGTCAAGATTTAATAAAAGTAGTCATTTCTACTACTTCATTAGGACATTGTCATGTAAAACTGGCTTCAAATGTTTTTCTTTAATTTTACTGCAAGTATGGCGAGGAAGAATACAATGTCTAATAAGGAAGTTTGGTGCCACTGCCTTGATTTATTTTACGGTGCCAGCCATTATTGCTTTTGGGCTATCAGTGCTAATGTCAACACAATGGAAGAGGCAAATAGTATCTTATTATTATGAAAATTATTTTGATCCCATGGAATTGGTAAATCTAGGAAACTGAGAGGACCCATGGTCCACACTTTGGGAACCACTGATCTTGACACTGAGCCTCTATGCTTTGGCATTAAACAAACCAGAGTTTGAATCTTGACTCGGCCAATTATTAGCTAGAGGACCTTGGCCAATTTATTTAACCTTTCTATTCCTTGCTTTCTTTATACATAAAATGGATTGATATGATAACTTCCCTCACAGAGATATGCAAAGATTAAGTGAGATACTGTATATAAATGATGTAGCATAGTTCCTAGCATATGGTATATTCTCAATAAAGGGAGATGGCGGAAGGAAAGAGAGTGGAAAAAAGAGAAAATGTAGAGTTCTGGTCAGCTCAGAGTAGAAGAATGAGAAAATGAAGGCAAAAGTAAGTTCACAGAACTGTATGAGCAAACCTGGAGTTCTGAATTCTTCCACCTTGTCTCCAAAGATTCTTGGAGGAGAAACCAAGTGGGTGAAGAAAGCAGCATCTTTTCATCAAGGGAAACCTGGCAACCAGCTCACCCATTCCTGGCTCTTATTAGATGCTGGGCTGGGGTGGCTACATATCTCTTAAGGAGATTTTCCCGTTATCTTTCAATAGATACAGACAGCAAAGAAAGGAGAGAGGATGTCTGAGAGGTAGGTCTGATTAATTTGAGCTCTGTAACTATTAACTTACTGTTTTCACTAAGGTGCAATGCTAGTGTAGAGGTAACAGGCTGGTTACATTGAAGATTCTCCTCCACTGTTCTGCAGCATCACCTCTGAAATTCCAGGAGGCGCAGCAGTCCTCTCTCAGAAAAATTGAAGAGAGAGAAATCTGGAACGGCAAGGCAAGGGCACTTAGTTTGGACTCTACAGTTATATCTTTATTTTTTAGGAGTTGCTTCCACATTCAGCCATGCTCAGCTTCCTGGATTGCAGTGATCTTATAACTCTTTGGCAAGCTAAGCCAGGGTCCTTCCAGCTCCGTGCATACCCCTTTTCCTTCTCTAGCCTTGCCTGATGAAAAGATGCTGCTTGAGAGTAAATGTTATTTTTGTCATTTGACCCCAAATAATAAATATGATGGCTAACATTTATCGATAAGTTGCTGAAAGGCATTTTGCTAAGTGCTGCACATATATTAATTCATTGCATCCTCAAAACCACCATTCAAGGTGATTACAATTAGAGCCTATTTTATAGATAAAGAAACTGAGCATCAGAGAGGTTCACTGACATGTCAGATTTGCACAACTAGTAATTGTCAAATTATTTGTCTAGCTGACTATAGAGCCTGTACTGGTATCAGATTTCTCTCCTGCCTCTTATCATAAGGGAATTTGCATGGTGGGTGAGTGAATTTGCTTCCATGCCATACCAAAAGTTGAATACCATGCCATCCCAAAAGCTCATTGGTCTTCCTGACTGCAGCTTGCCCCCACCCCCTTTGTAAACTATCCTCCATGCTGGTGCTGCCACAGCCTTTCTAAGTACACAGATCCTTTCCTGCTTAAGTGCCCTTATGACTTCCCCATCCTTCACTGGCTAAAGGCCAAATTCTCCAACATCTTATTCAAGGCCCTTTATTGTCTGCTTCCAATTGACTTTTCCAAATTCACTTTCTTCCTCTCCCTGTCTTGATTTTTATGCTGCAGAACCCTGGATGGCTCCTAGGTCTTCTACATTCTCTACATAAGGAGGGGGTCTTATTTCTTTTTGTGTCCCTGTTGCCTCACACCATTCTTGGCCCATAGTAGCTCTTCAAAACACGTTATTGCAGGGATGAATGATGGATGGGTGCATAGTTGATGTTTCAAAAGCACTTCCCTTTATCTCCTTGAACCCTGTTTATTGAATATTTCCTGAATGCTGGCCTCCAAAAATTTTGGATTCGCTTTATCTCTGTTTTAAGCACCTGATTTCCAGATTTTAAGAACTAGGACTTTCCACTCTTCTTCATTTCTTCAGCTTTCCTCATGGGTAGATAGCCCCAGGATCAGCTCATCAGGAGCTCTTCCTCCAGTTTCTCATTTCCCTGTCCTTCTGGGCTCAGAATGTACTTTCCCATTCTCGGCCATTGACCTTTCCATGGAGCTTCCACCTCCCTGCCAGGGTCCCTCCAAAACTCCCTCCCCTCAGAAAGTCTCTTCTCTGGACTATTGTCTCTTTGAAGGCAGCTTTAACACAGTGAAGATCCACAACTCAATTCCACTCATACCTTTGACTCCAGCCAGGCTAGGAGCGCTCCCAACTCCACTTAGAAATTTTGCCTTGGGTTGGATGGAGGGAAAAAGCAGAGAGGTGTTGCAGCAACAAATGACCAAGTAAAAGCAGCAGAGATGTGGAGAACTGGCACTTTATTTGTTAACATCACATTGTCTCATCAGAGAGTTCAGGGCAGGTGCCCTAACTGGAGGCAACATGGCAAGCACATTTCTAATATGTACAGTTTCCTAGAACCAGTGGCCCTGCTTAATCACCTGGAATGCCTGTCTATCAGCTAATCAGGCAGCATTTCTCAGGAGCTCAGACCTCTACTAGCCTGGGGATGGACGAAGGGGATGCCAAAAATATAAGAGGGTGATTCCTGCTCAATGACTGCCCAGTCTGAAATGCAAGCATCACACCAGATATGAGGCAGTGAATAATGCAAAGGGCATTGTATTAGTCAGGGTTCTCTAGGGATACAGAACTGACAGGAGATACATATGCCTGCATATATATCTATATGTATGTATATAAAATATCATGAGATTTATAAAAGAAATGAGTCACGTGACCATGGAGATTGGCAAATATGAATTCCATATGAATATGAGAATTCCAGTGATGCTTCAGTGAACTCCTCAGGAGAAAGTTGGCTAAAGTAGAGATGGAAGTTCATTTTTCTGACTGCTGAAATCATCAGTTCTCCCTTTAAGGCCCTGAATAGATTGGATGAGACTCTTCTCATCGCTGAAGGCCAATCTCCTTTGTGATTGCAGATGTAATCAGCCATAGATGCAATCAGCTGATTAATGATTTAAATCGATGAAATAGCCTCACAGTAACAATCAAACCAGGACTCGCTTGACCAAACAACTGGACATCATAACCCAGTCACATGAGCTTAACTATCACAGACATATTCTAAGAAAGGAGGGACCGCAATGAACCGTGGGAGGCTTCCAGGGAGAGGCTGGGAGGGAGACGTATTCCTTACAGGAGTCAGAGAAAGGGAGTAGCACTGAAGGTGTTTACAGGCAGTGAAGGCATCTGTCTGATCTGAGCATTAGGTGTGCTCAAATCACAGAAGGTCAGATGAGTATAATGACCACAGCTCTCAAATTCCCTTCACATAGACCACACTACCCAGTCTCACAGACCAAGATGAAGCCTGAAAACCCCACTCAATACAGTCCTCTAGGAAATCACTAGAATTCTAGTAATTTTGAGTTCTAACCTGAGATTAAACTTATTTACCCACAGTAACAAGAATAGAAATGAAAGGAAGAATTTGGAAGTTATGTCAAGAGGGGATATGAAGGTAAGTGAGGAGGTGCATTTTGGGAGGTAAATGAGTAGATAAAATAAATCACTGCTTCTTTTATGCTCCAAGGGCATAAACACACTTGCTTGTTATCTACCTTTTACTTAAAAACAAGTTTCTTGTCTTTCTATCCACACCATTTAATGCAGAATAAATATCAATACACACATATTGAATGAATGAATGAGTGAAAGAGTAAATGAATGAATGACTAAATGATCAGCCTGGAGAAAATGGTGATGCCATAGAGAGAAAATGGATTATCAGGAAGGAGAGCTAGGCCACTGTCACAAAGAAATTAGAAAAAACATGTTTTGTCTCAATATAAGAAAGAACTTGATATAGGCCAGAAGAATCCAAAGATGAACTCTGAACCATCAGGAAGGGGTGATGATGACAAAAGAAGGTAACCGTCATGGCAGCCTGCTGGGCGCTAACATCACTATCATCCTCACTTTACAGAGGCAAAAACCGAGTCTCAAAGAGGTTGTGCAATTTGCCCAAGCAACAGAGCAGATAAGCTGTGAGCCAGGGTTTACAACCCAGGTTCACCTGAATCCAGTGCCTCCCTGTACTGACCACCTCTCCAACAGCAAATGTCCAGTTCCTGGGAGTGCTGATCTGACAAGCTCCATGCCCCTATCACCTTGCTCCTCTCCCTGGCATGTGTTGCTCTTGCACCAAAAATGGCCTCCTCCCTCAAACCTTTCCTTTGAAGACCAACCCATCCCCAGGTGGAGAGGTCCTGAGGCTTTTCAGGGATACAGATGTTGATGCAATGGGATGCAGAGGTAAGTGATTTCTTCCCAGGCAGGCCTTGATCTCCAGGTCTTCCAGATGCATCTCCATCTTCGGATGCATCCTAAGCCTCCTCTGTTAGATATCTTTCCAATGTGTGTCCTTGTACTGTAAAGAATTAACCATAGAATGGTACAACTGCTGTCAAAGGCAGTTTGGCGGTTCGTTAAGAAGTTAAGTATAAAATTGCCATATGATCCAAGCAATTCCATTGCTAAATATCTATTCAGTGGGCATGAGGACAAAGACACAAATGGACATTTGCACACCAATGTTTATAGCAGCATTATTTACAATTGCCAAGAGATGGACATAGCCCAAATATCCATCATGGATGAGTGGCTAAACAAGCTGTGGTATATGCATACTATGGAATATTACACAGCTGTGAGACAGAATAAAATCATGAAGCATGTAACAACATGGATGGACCTTCAAGATATTATGCTGAGTGAAATTAGGCAGAAACAAAAGGGCAAATACAGTATGGTCTCACTGACATGAACTAACATTAGTGAGTGAACTTAGAGAATTTAAGTTAAGAACACAGAGATAGAAATAGGGTAAAGAGTGGGCAATTGGTGCTGAAGGAATACAGATTGTGCAAAAAGACTAATTGAAAAAATTCATATACGGATAGCACAATATTACCTGATTGTAGCACTATAATATAAGTACAATGAAAGAAGCCAAATGTGAGTATAGATGAGGGAGAAGGGCTGGGGGCACATATGAAATCAGAAGGTAAGATAGTGGATAAAGACTGACACATTATAATTTAGGAATGCCTAGAGTGGACAGTAACGGTGATTAAATGTACAAATTAAAAAATGTTTTTGCAGGAGGAAGAACAAAGTAATGTCAGTATTGCAGGGTTTTGAAAATAAATGGTATATGGGAAAAATTACAATCAATGTAAGCTAGGGTCTATAGTCAACAGTAACATTGACATATGCTCCCACTGAATGTAACAAAGGCATTATGTCAAAACTAAATGTCAACAGGCCGGGGGAAATGGGAATGGATTGTGGATTCTCTGTGGAAGAAAAGGAAATATCTTCAGATAAAGTATGGTGGCAAAGGCATGTCTATACACTTAGGCTGGATTGTATGATGTGTGAATAAAACTGTTTAAAAATAGAGAGGAGAGATAATCAAGACGGCAACTTAGCAATGTGCACGTTTTAGTTCGTCCTCCAGAAACTACTAAATAACCAGAAACAGCACAGAACAGCTCCTGGGGCCACGTCAGTGACCAGACACACAGCGTACCCCAGTCTGGACCAGCTAAACCAGCTGCGAGCCCCCCCAGAACCCTGAGTTCCCCAAGCCGCCGGGGCTGGCACCCCTCCCCTACAGGCTGCCTCCCAGAGGGGAAAGGAAAGAGTCTTTACCAGCAGCAGGGAGTGAGCCCAACCAAACACCAATCATGGAATTAATTAACAAATTCTGACTACTAAAAATAGTCCCCCAGCTCAGGTGAACCTGATCAAAGCAGAGGTCGCTCATTTTTGCCCCAACACCAAGGGGGCAGCACTGACAGAAGAAGAAAAAGAAAAAAAGGAAACAGGAGTTTTTGTGGCTGTGTTTCTACAAAGACTTGAGTGCCTTTGGATACAGTGGCAGGACTTCTCAGGCTGCAACTGCCCCAGGCAGAAACAAGCTCGTTTGGGGGCTTGTCTGGAGCCTGTGCCTTCCCCAGGGGAGGGGTGGAGCCCAACTCAGGTGGAATCCCTCCCTCAAGGAATTCAGACACCAGGGCTTGGTAATTTGAAGCCATTAAAACCAGCCTACAGCCTCTCCTCTAGTCTCCACCACGTCCCCAGCAGGGAGAGTCTGCCAAAGTTAAAGGAGCCACATCATCTTATGCTGGTGGGATCTGCAGTCAGACAAGGGCCACATACTGGGCAGGATAAGAAAAACAGAGCCCAGAGACTTCACAGGAAAATCTTTCAAACTGCTGGGTCTCACCCTCAGGGAAAACTGACACAGGTGACTCTTTCCTCCTGATAGGAGGCCAGTTTGGTCTGGGAAAATCCAGCTGGGGTCTATAATACCTAAGTAGACCTTTCTAAGGGTGGCTGGGGGAGGGGGGCACCATACAAGCAGGGCAAGAAGCAAGAAAATAAGAACTGAAAAATTCCCCTCTGTTAAACAAAAGTTAAGCTAGAGGTCCAGAAAAAGATGAACTGAATGTGAAAGAACAGATAGGCAACAAATTCATCTGGCAAGAAAACCCTCAGTAAAAGAAGTGAAAGCAATCTCCAGAACAAACTAATTAAGGTAATTAAATGCCTAGATGCCAGCAAAAAATAACAAATCATACTAGGAAAATTGAAGATACAGCCTAGTCAAAGGAACAAACCAACAATTCAAATGAGATACAGGAGCAGAAACAATTAATTCAGAATATATGAACAGACATGGAAAACCTCATCAAAAACCAAATCAATGAATTGAGGGAAGATATAAAGAAGGCAAGGAATGAACAAAAACAAGAAATTGAAAGTCTAAAAAAACAAATCACAGAACTTATGAGAATGAAAGACACAGTAGAAGAGATTAAAAAAACAATGAAAACCTACAATGGTAGATTTTGAGAGGCAGAAAACAAGATTAGTGAACTGGAGGATGGAACATCTGAAATCCGACAAGAAAAAGAAAATATAGGGGAAAAATGGAAAAGTATGAGCAGGGACTCAGGGAGTTGAAAGACAATATGAAGCACACAAATACACATGTGTGGGTGTCCCCGAAGGAGAAGAGAAGGGAAAAAGAGGAGAAAAACTAATGGAGGAAATTATCACTGAAAATTTCCCAACTCTTATGAAAGACTTAAAATTACAGATCCAAGAAATGCAGCATACCCCAAAGAGAATAGATCCAAATAGATGTACTCCGAGACACTTACTAATCAGAATGTCAGAGGTCAAAGAGAAAGAGAGAATCTTGAAAGCAGCAAGAGAAAAGCAATCCATCACATACAAGGGAAGCCCAATAAGACTATGCATAGATTTCTCAGCAGAAACCATGGAAGTGAGAAGACAGTGGGATGATATATTTAAATTACTAAAAGAGAAAAACTGTCAACCAAGAATTCTATATCCAGCAAAATTGTCCTTCAAAAATGAGGGAGAAATTAAAACATTTTCAGACAAAAAAATCACTGAGAGAATTTGTGACCAAGAGACCAGTTCTGCAAGAAATACTAAAGGGAGCACTAGAGACAGTTACAAAAAGACAGAAGAAAGAAGTGCAGAGAAGAGTATAGAAAGGAAGACTATGAGTAAAGGTAAAAAGAAGGAAAATTAGATATGACATATAAAATCCAAAAGGCAAAATGGTAGAAGAAAGTACTACCCATACAGTAATAACACTAAATGTTAATGGATTAAAGTCCCCAATAAAAGACAGAGACTGGCAGAATGGATTAAAAAACAGGACCCATCTATATGCTGTCTGCTCAAAGGATGTGAGGGCAAGGACACAAATGGACATTTGCACACCAATGTTTATAGCAGCATTATTTACAATTACCAAGAGATGGAAACAGCCAAAATTTCCATCAACAGACGAGTGGCTAAACAAACTGTGGCACATACATATGATGGAATATTATGCAGCTGTAAGACAGAAAAAAGTTATGAAGTGTGTAACAACGTGGATGAACCTTAAGGACATTATGCTGAGTGAGATTAACCAGAAACAAAAGGACAAATACTGTATGGTCTCACTGATATGAACTAACATTAGTGAATAAACTGGGAATATTTCATTGGTAATAGAGACCATCAGGAGATAGAAATAAGTTAAGATATTGGGTAACTGGAGCTGAAGGGATACAGATTGTGCAACAGGACTGAATATAAAAACTCAGAAATGGACAGAACAATACTGCCTAACTGTAATACAATTATGTTAAAACACTGAATGAAGCTGACTGTGAGAATGATAGAGGGAAGAGGGCTGGGGGCATAAATGAAATCAGAAAGAAAGATACACGATAAAGACTGAGATGGTAAAATCTAGGAATGCCTAGAGTGTATAAAGACAGTGACTAAATTTACAAATTTAAAAAATGTTTTTGCATGAGGAAGAACAAAGGAATGTCATTACTGCAGTGTGCTGAAAATAGATGGTAATTAATATTTTAAATTTCACCTTTTGTGTGAGACTAAAGCAAAAAATGTTTATTTGGTACAAAATTTATATTTTGACAAGTGCATTTCCTAATATAACTTATGTAGATAGCTTGGTTGAACAACATAAGTACATGGAACCTTGCGTAGGACATGAGATTTTGTTGGTTTGTCCAGAGTGATGCCCCGATGAATCCCAGAGTGATCTGATCAGTGAGTGGAAAAGTATTTGCAAAGTCCCCTTCGAGGAATGGTGAGAACAGGGAAAAATTCAACCTCCCCAAGTTGAATTCTTGATATTCTCACAAGCAGTGTGGTCAACCAAAGCTATAGGCTGAGCCCCCAGTCTTGGGATTTGTCCATATGAAACTTAACCCCACAAAGGATATGTCAAGCCTACTTTAAATTAGGCCTAAAAGTCACCCCCAAGAGAACCTCTTTTGTTGCTCAGATGTGGCCTCTCTCTCCAGCCAACACAACAAGCAGACTCACCACCCTCCCATTGTCCACGTGGGACATGACTTCCAGGGGTGTGGACCTTCCTGGCAATGTGGGACAGAAATCCTAGAATGAGCTGAGACTCAGCATCAAGGGATTGAGAAAAACCATAGAATGAGCTGAGACTCAGCATCAAGGGATTGAGAAAACCTTCTTGACCAAAAGGGGGAAGAGTGAAATGAGACAAAGTGTCAATGGCTGAGAGATTCCAAACAGAGTCAAGAGGTTATCCTGAAAGTTATTCTTATGCATTAAGTAGATGTCACCTTGTTATCCAAGATGTGATGGAGAGGCTGGAGGGAACTGCCTGAAAATGTAGAGCTGTGTTCCAGTAGCCATGTTTCTTGACAATGATAGTATAATGATATAGCTTTCACAATGTGACTGTGTGATTATGAAAACCTTGTGTCTGATGCTCCTTTTATCTACCTTGTCAACAGACGAGTAGAACATATGGAATAAAAATAAATAATAGGGGGAACAAATGAAAAA
>PVIY010039292.1:0-23217 GCA_004026745.1 Myrmecophaga tridactyla
CCCCCTTTTGGTGGAGAGGGTTCTCTCAATCCTCTAAGGCCTAATTTTAAGTAAGCTTGACCTATCCTTTGTGGGGTTAAGTTTCATATGAACAGCCCCCAAGATTGGGGGCTCAGCCTATTGCTAGTCCCTACTGCTTGTGAGAATATCAAGAATTCTCCACTTGGGGAAGTTGAATTTTCCTCCTTTCTTACCATTCCCCCAAGGGGACTTTGCAAATACTTTTTTACTCACTGTTCAAATCACTCTATGCCTGGCTTTATTAAGAGAGCCAGACAATTATTTTAAATCTCTGTTTTGCCACTTCTTAGAGAATTTCAGGCAAGTTGCTTAACTTCCCTGTGCCTCAGTTTCCCCATTTGTAAAGTGGGGTTACTAATGGGACCTATCTCAGAGCGATGAGAGGATTGAGTTAATTCATGTGAAGAGGTTAGCGTGGTGCCTGGCATACACTAAGCACTCAATAAATGTTGGGAATTGTTGCCATCATTTTGTTTGTTGCCACTGGCACCGCTGCTGAGTGTTCTCAGTACATGGGGCTCAGCGGATGTTAGTTCCTTCCTCTTTCACCAATGTGCCAGCTGGAGTGGGACATTAGGAGATGGCACTGGAGGGGAAAGAGCTTTTGCCTAAACAGGAAATAATGAAGAATTGCGTATGCTTCCTCATTCCCGTTTATTTGCTTGTATTGCCTCCGTCGTGGGCGCCCATTAGTTCCATAGCATTTCTCGCCTCTGCAGTCTTTGTAAACAGGGATAATTCTACCTGCCTCTCAAGATGCTGCGAGTGAAATGATCTGATCATACAGGAAAGGAAGCCATTGGCACGGGTGCAAAGCCTCCACAAAGGTCAGGGCTAGTAATATTAGTAATAATTTATGAGTATGCTTTCAGTAGTGTTACTATAAATTGCTTCGCCCTGAGCCCCTGTCCTTATCTGTAAAATGGAAACAATTATTAATAACAATGATACAAAAGTCACTCTATCTGCCATCTCACAGGGGATGAAATGGTCTGAGTCAGGGAAGTTTTTGGTTTTTTTGCATGGGCAGGCACCGGGAATCGAACCCAGGTTTCCGGCATGGCAGGCGAGAACTCTGCCTGCTGAGCCACCTTGGCCCACCCCAATTTTCTTTTTTAAAATACTGTCAGGGAACTTTTAAAAGAATCTTGTTATTTAAGACTTAATTTTATTTTGCATTAGAAAAATCTCATCCATTTTGGTAACATTTCTGGGTTATTAGAGATAATACCAAAATAAAATTCCTATTTCACCCCCAGAAATCTGAGGTACCAGAGATCAAATGTCCTTCTGGAGACCATGCTGCATCCTGCGGGGTCGGGGAGGGTGTGAGTCCCAGTTTCACTTTCTTCCTGAGGTGTCTCTCTGGCTTTGGGGAGCCTTTTAAACATCTTGCTGCTTGGGTTCCATCCCCGGGTTTCTGAGTCCACGGGTCTAGGGTGGGGCCTGAAAAGCTCCTAGGTGATGCTGAGCATGAGCTGGGTTTGGGGAAACCCTGGGCTGAATGACCATCCAAGGTCAGCCATATTTAAAATTCTTTAGTGCTGGTTTTAGCTTTCAGGCTAGCACCCCCCAGGTTCTCTGTTCGTCTTCCAGCCATCCCCTGAGTCCAGTTCTCTGTCAGGTGGGACTGGGTGGAAACTGGGAGAAACTGGATCCCTCCCATGGATTCTAGGGTTCAGTTGTAGGCTTTGTCACTCATGCTGTGTGACTTTGGACAAGTTGCTTGCCCTCTCTGGGCTTCTGTTTCATCTCTATATGATGAGGGTGTAGGACATGCTCTTAAGCCCCCCTGGTGCTATTAGTACATGATCTTCTCCATCCTGGGGATGACACGCTTCGTCTGGAAATTCTAGTGCATGATCTTCTCCCATCCTGAGGATAGCACATTCCACCTGGAGATTCTCACCTGAGCAGCAGCAAATCCACCCTCTCTTCCACCCTCTTGCTAGTCTTTCCTTATCTACTCCTGGCTGAGGGGCGTTCGTTATTTTCGCGTAAACCCTTTCTGTGGTATTTTAAACTTCTTGATGGCAAAATGATGAACTGAAAACAAATATTTTGAAATCTCCAACATTCCACCCATTGCCTGTCATGGTTCAGTTCCCTCCCTCGGGCCCGGGTTTGCCGCTGAGTGCTGGCCTCTGGTCAGCATTCTTACTTTGAAACTTGGCCTTCTGGTGCCTCGGGGGTTTCTGCAGAAAAGCTGTTCCCACGAGGGGGAGGGGCCTAGTGGGGGTCTCTGGTCCACACCCCTCTGCAAGCTGGTCCTAAATCCTCCCAGGTGGATGAGAATTTTTAATTTACATTAATGTTTTTTATTGCAAAATTGTGCATAGAAGGAAATTACAATGTTCATTTTAACAGTTATATCTGGTGGTGCATTTCCTGCCATTTTTTCCTTCCTGATGTGAGTATATATTATGACAATGCAATATACAATAAACAGGACAAATTTTTTTTTAAGAAACCTAGGCCCAAAGTATATGGACTTTCTCTTGTCTTGAACTTTTCATTTAACATTGTCATGTCATCAACATGTTTCTGAAATATTTTTCAAGGCTGTGGTATTACATGACTATCATAATTTATGTAGTTGGTCTCTTATGGTTGGCTGTTTGGTTATTTCCAACACTGTGCTCTTCTAAATGACTTTGTGATGAGCTTGACTCTGCTTCTGGAGCCTGTGGTGCAGGTGGGTCATAGTAACGAGCCTTTCTTCTCTGCGCAGAGCCGGAGAGCCCGAGGGCTGAGCCGCCGGTGTCCGCCTCCACCCAGGTGAGCATCGAAGCGCCGGGCAGCAGTGCACTTAGGAGCCTGGGCAGATGCTCCGATCTCAGCTCTGCCAGTGACTAGAAACGGGGCTGGGAACAAGCTTCCTGCCCTTGTCAAGCCTCTGCCAAATTGGTGTTAATAGTTCTCAGGTCCCAGGGCTGCTGTGGCCGCGCCAAAGCAGGCAGCAGTGTTGGTCTGGTGGGGGGGACGCTCTGCTTCTAGTGATGCTGTTTGGTCACTGAGTGTTTGGGACGTCACGAGGGCTTAGCTTGGACGTGGGTTCGGTTCATATGAGCCCTCTTCCCCATGGACTCCTGTGTCATCATCTGCCTGAGAGGGGGTTGCTTCTGAGGCTGCTTAACAAACTTCTGGAATAATCCAGCTTCCCCCCTCCTACATCTCCTCCCGTGGTCCTTAACTCCCCGAGTGCTGAGTTAAGAGGCTCCGCCAGTGCTGGAGCTGGGCAGCATGGGGAAGGAGCCCAGAGCTCCTTAGCCTCGTCTGTGTTTGAGGCAGGACTGTCCCTCCCACAGAGAGCAGCTCCAGAGTGAAGGCCACGCCTCCAGGGCCCAGGAGATGCCATCGCTGCGGGTAGCAGGAGTGACTGACTGAGCCCCTGTCTGGCAGCCTCCCTATGCCTTGCTTGTGTGTTTTCTTATTTAGTCCTTAAGTTAGTTAGCCTGGGAAGAACCAGAACCCCTATTTTAGGAGGGAGGAGAACTGAGGCTCAGATGGGTTAAGAAGTTTGTCCAAGGTCACATCCCTAGTAGGAGATGGAGCCAGGATTCCAGAACCTACTTTGCCCAGTAAGTGGTAACGCCAACAACCGGGGCGACTGATGTGTGAGGACAGTCACTGCCTCTGTGTCTCCTCTGTGGAGGGTGCTGGGTCTTAAGCTCTTAGTGGGGAGGAAGATGGAAAGAAATCCCCAGCTCGAGTGGCAAGGTGGATATACACATAACACAAATAATGGAAAGTTGAGGGTGATAAAGGCCAGATATGGGGAGGCTCATGGGCAGGGGAAGGAAGTTCTTGGGTGGGTCAGGTTGAGCTTTGAGGAGGTGTCTGGGCTGGGTCCTGAGTGATGGCAGAATCTGCAGAATTGGGCTCACAGCGAGGAATGTCTCTTTTAGGCGTCTACTGCTAATGAAGAGGATGGTCACATTCTCTCGAGAGATTCTGCAAATGCAACAAGCCTCCCAGGTAAGGACTGGGGATTTTTGCACATTCTTACGGTCTGAAGGTACAAAAGATTTGTCTCTGCGGCAAGTCCTTTCTTATTTAGAAATGTTGGCAGAGAGCCAGTCTGACGTAACAAAAAGGCAGAAACATTCTTTTATTACTTTATGTGTTTGAGTTTGATATTGTTAACCAAGCCGTAGTGAGGGGACAGATCAGTGAAATATTTCACAATTGGCTCAAAATAAAAACGAATGTGCTATAAACTATCACAGTCTGAAATTGAATATTTGTTGGGGGAAATCTTTGTTTTGGGAATCCTTGATTTCGAGGCTTGTGATTTGTACCCAGAATCCCCTATACCCGCAAGAAGGAAAACCAACATTTGAATCACAGGCCCTGCGTTTGCGTTATCGTATGCTTGGGATTCATCAATGCAGACCTCCGAGGTTCAGTTACTGAGCAGCTCCATCTGATGGCTCTTGGGCTTTCTGCAGAAGTCCTCAGGCTCACAGGCTTTACCTGGGCAGATTATGGCCTGCGCCTGACGCCACCTGGCCGTGCTGCGCCATCCCAGTGCAAAGCCCTCCTGTAATGCCGTGCACCTACTGAACACACCTGGAGTTAAGCTCTGCACAGCTGGAGGCTCGGAAGGCATTAAACCCACCCGTCCTTTCTAGGAGTCCATAGTCCACTCTGCCAAGGAATAAACTAGCAATTGTAATAAAGAGTGGAGTGTGAGATGGGCCAAAAGGGAGGCCTCGATAAAGTGAAGTTGGAATTTAGAGATTGGAGGGAACATATCCAATTGGGGGAATCACATAAGGTTCAAGGAGGAGGTGCCATTTGAAATGGATTTTGAATGATATGGGTAGGGTGGCAGGAGTTCAGGCCATTCAAAGGCTCCTGGGACCCTCGAGTCTTCTCCACGCATCCTCACTACCAGTCTCATCCAGGCCCATGTCTTAAAGACCATCTGTGGGCTAATGATGCCCACACTTGTATCTCCATTTCTCACCCTTCCCCGAGACTCAGACGCATGCATCCAACTGCCTAGTTGGCATCACCCACTTGTATGCCTGATGGAAATCTCAAACTTGACATGTCTAAAGCAGAACACTTGATGCCTTCTCACCTCTCCAACCTAAGTGTGTTCTTCTGCATCTTTCCCATCTTAGTAACTGGGCCCAAGTTCTCTGGGTTGGTCAGGCCCAGGATCAGACGAGATCCTCTCCTGCCCCTCTCCCCATTCCAGTCCCTCAGCAGACCCTGTCAGTTGTTCTCTGAGCATGTCTGGAAGCCACCCACGTTCTGATTGAGCCACTGCTGTCTCTCGTCCTGCAGGACTTCTCCAGGAGCCACCAGCTGGGCTGTTGGTCTCCAGTTTTACTCTCCAATGGGTTGTTTTCCAACCAGCAGCCAGAGTGACTCATAAAATACAAATCCAGGGCAGGCCACGGTGGCTCAGCAGGCAGAGTTCTCGCCTGCCATGCTAGAGACCCGGGTTCAATTCCCGGTGCCTGCCCATGCAAAATAAAACAAAAACAAAAAGCACCAATCCAGGCTCTTCCTTGCTTAATGCTCTCTACTTCAGAATAAAAGCTGAAGTCCTAACAAAGTCCCGAGTCAATGGGATTAGGCCCCCCAATATTTCGACCTAATCTCCTCCTCACTGTGCTCCAGCCACACAGCCCTCCTTGCTCTTCTTCTACCTCAGGACCTTTGCACTTGCTGCTTGCTCCACCTGGACCCTGTTACCCCGACCTCCGCTTTGCCAGTTCCTTCATGCCATCTCGGTCAGTGCTCACATGCCCTCTTCACAGGGACCTCCCAGCTAACAGAGCCTCCTCACCATCACATCACTCCCTTCCTTCCTGTGTTCAATTTGCATCATTACAATTGTCCCTATCTCTCTCTTTTTTTTTTAATTTGCATATGGGCAGGAGGCACCAGGGATCAAACTCCAGACCTCCAGCACGGCAGGTCGGAGCTCTGCCTGCTGAGCCACGGCAGCCGCCCTTCTCTGTCTCTCTTGATTAGAATATAAGATCCAGGAGGACAGGCACTTTCTCTGTCATGCTTTCTCTGTATCTCTGAGGTTTAGCACAAAGCCTGGCACAGGATAAGCACCCAATATTTGTTTAAATAACAAATATCAGGAACAAATATTTTTTAAAAATGATGAAATGTAAGTACATGGGCTGGCTGAACATACTGCTTCCATTACATGGCTGACTCTGCCAAGAGAGGTGGGACATGGAACTGTCCTTGCAGCGGATGCCAGGTCATTCATCTGGGCTCATCACAAAGCCTGGCAGCAGCATCTTCATCTCAGTGGATATCGTTTGGAGGAGAAGAACCTGAATCCTGAGTCCATACAACTGCTATTGTCTGCATTCCCAGGAGAATGAGAGAATGATGGGCCACTTCAGGGGCTCTCTTTGGCAGCAATAGGGAAGCCCTTTCTGTGTGGGTACATGGCTGCTTGTGAAGCTAGTTTGTTCTTTCATTCATTTGACAAAATATTTTGGGGAGCCTGCTTTGTGCTAGGTGCTGTGACAGCATCTGGGAGTACAAGAATAAAAAAACCCCAAAAAACGTGGCTCCCTCTTTCAGGGAGTTCAGCCAGGAGAGGTGACTACTCAGCTTCTGGGGGGAGGATCATCTCAGAGGAAGTGACCTCACTTCACCTGAGACCCAAAAGCCCAGTAGGGACTGAACAGCAGTGTAGCAGGGGATGGGCAGAGCATTCCAAGCAGAAGAAACGTACAAGGAGAACCTTGGAGGAAAGAGAACATGGCGTATTGGAGGACAGAATGAAGTTCAAGTGGCTGGAGCTTGAGTACCAAGCAGGGAGTCAGCCAGAGATGACATCCTAATGAGGCAAACCACTTCCAGATCCTTGGGGATCTAATTTAAAGCTAGTGCTCCTCCTTTACATTGTCCTCAATGGAGCTGCCGTCACTGACGTCCCCAAAGCTTCCTGCATCTTGCACCCACCCCATGCCTTGTGGGGCAGCCTGAACACCACCAGAAAAGCTGTTTTGAAAGTGAGTGGGAGTCTGTGGCAGGCCACAGGGCCTCAGAAGCTCTGAGCTTGATGTGTATGTCTTGTCATTGGCAGAATCTGTCAGACTGTGCTGGGAGTGGCTCTTCTAGGGTTGGCTTTGGCCAGAAAATTGGCAATTTATTGAGTGGCCTGTTGGTTAGCAGAGCTGCTTCCCTCTCTGGGAGTGAGGTTCCTTTGAGAGTTATGAAAGCACCAGCTGAAGGTTTTTCTTCTTTTCCCCCTCCTCTTCCTTCTTCTAGTGCAAGATTCTTCTCCAGCATCGCTGCCCACGTTCCTGGTGGCTGGAGGAAGCCTGGCCTTCGGATCGCTCCTCTGCATCGGCGTCATCCTGAGGTGAGACGGCTTCTGGGGGATGGCTCTGTGGGGGTCTCATGTTTCCGATCTGGCTTTATTTTTTGCTTTTTCAGTCATCAGATATATACACAGCTTTTGTTCATCCATTTACTCTTTCAGCAAAAACACACAACACATACACACAAATCCACAGCACCTGTAACATGCTAAGCCCTGCTTTAGGGGCTGCAGGAGACTGGGGTGGGCAGGATAGATGCAGCCCCATCAGGGTCTACCGAGGAAGACACACACTGAGAGGTCATTGGGGGTGTGTGAGAGCTACAGAAATGAGAGCCCACGCCAAGGGCAGTTGACCGGGCAGCAGGGAGGAATAGGGATTGGTTTGATGAAGAGGGGGACAAAGAGGGTTCCAGAAGGGAAGTCCAGTATGTCGTACAGTTTAGAGTCTGTGTGTGTGTGGCATGAGCACATGGGGCAGAGAGAGAAGTTGAGAGACTAGGCTGGAGCCAGGTCATGAAAAACCTTAAAGAGAAGTGGAAGGATTTTAGACCTATTTTTGAGGATTGTGGGCATCTGCTGGGGGGTTCTAGGAAGAACTTGATCGGGTTTGCAGCTTTAAAGGTCACTCTGTATGCAGTTTGGAGGGTGGGTGGCAGTAAAATGGTCCCTGGTAGCCCAGTGTCCAGGCGAGAGAGAACAATAACCTGAGTTGGAGAACCATGAATGGGTTCACCCTATCTTTAGGAGGTAGGATTGACGAGATTTGATGACGGGTTAGATGGGGGGATGAGGGAGAGAAGAGCCAAGCATGGCCCTCAGGTGCTGGCTCTGGCCACGGCAGAGGATGGTGTCACCCACTCGGGCTGGAAACACTGGAGGGAAAACAAGTCTCATGGACCAGAGTGAGAGATGAGGTTCCACATCGGTGCTCACTGAGTCTGGGCCTCCTGTGAGTGCCCCGAGTGGACACGTTTGGCGGGTGATTCAGGTGCTCGTCGGTGTGTGGATGTGACGGGGGCCCTGGGGGTAGACGTGGGTGTGGGGAAGGGACCGGCCAGGGGTCCTGTGGGATTCCAGCACCCAGAAGTCGTGTGGGAGGGGAGAGGCCAGCGAGGGAAGGAGAATCAGGAGACGCTGGTGTTGGGAAAGCCTGAGGGAAGAGCGTGTGAGCCCTGGAGAAGCCTTCGGTCCGGGGCTGTGGTAGGTAACCTTTCCTCTTGTTCGAGAGCCGCCACTAACGGGCCTCACGCAGAGGGGGATGCACCAGGGCGGGGGGCGCGCGCAGGTAAATCCGAGGCGCCTGGCCAGACCCCCTTGAGAATCTTCCATGTCTCAGAACAGAGACTCAAGGGGTCATTTTTAAATTCTCTGTCCTAGCGCTGTCCTCCCACAGTGAGGAAGCAGGCTGAGGTGGCCCTCGCACTCTCGCAGTGCATTTCTTCCCAATCTCCCTTTCTCCATTTTGTCGCTGGTTTTGTCATTCATCCCTAAGTTTCCTGAAAAATCGGCTGACAGTGCCCAATGAATGGTTAATAAGGAAGGGTTACCGGTCTTCATTATTTTACTGCTGGCACTTGCAGTCCTTCGTCTGCTGAAGCCCTAAAACAAGTCAGGTGAGGCCCTTTGGGGGAAGGATTATGGTGGTCATAACAAGTAGAAGAGAATTGCACCCTGTCCGTCCCTTTTCTTACCTTGTGTGGAATTTTCAAGGGACTGTAGCTGGTGTTTGTGGGAGCTGGTTTTGCAGGGTGTCTGGGGGGAGGGGAAGCTCTGATAGTGAACTTTCCACACTCGAGCTCACTGTCGTCCCACCGACCCTGAGTTAGTGCCACTGCCAAGGGCAGTCTGGGCTGGCGGAGTGGCAAGATGATGACCCAGACTGGATTCAGGGCTGTTCTCAGTTTGATTTTTTAATGAAATAGTGAATAAGCTGCCCAGAGAGTTGCAGAAGATCAGGATTTTAATGAGTGCAGGCCGCTCTCTGGAGATGCTGAGGGCTCACTGCCTTTTATGCCTTTGGGTCAGAGAGGAGCTACATTTGCTTTCAAAGGTCGACCCACGGCCTTCTAAGGATTCCTTGCCTCACCAGGGGCACGCACTTCTGTGTTCTATTTCTATTTCCACACCATTAGGGCATTAACAGGACCTGCTCATAACCTACCACGGATGCTATATCAGAGTAGATATCATGATTTCCATTTTGCAAATGAGGAAACTAAAGCTTAAAGAGATGATCGCAGCTAGTAATGGTCGAGGCAAGATTCAAACCTGAAGCTCATATTCTTTGGGCAAGACCTTAGGGCTCATCTAGTCAAAGTCTTTTAATTTCATAAGTGAAGAAACAGCCCCCAGAGGTAAAAATGACTTGCCCAAGGACACAAAGCTCATTAAGCAGAGCCAGGACTAGAACACATGTCCTGAAACTGTTGGCTCAGGCGGGCCCAGTTGGCGCTCTAAGGCCACCATTGGCCCTCACTTAACAGGGCCGCCATTTTGGTGCATTGTTAACCACGATGGAGAAGCTTTAATTGGAGCTGGCTGTGGGGCCCACCACAGACCTCCTTGGCTAATCTGCTGGTGGCTGGTTGCTAAACAACCAGAGCCCCTGGAGACACCGAGAATGTATCAATAGTTTTTCCCCTAGCCTGGTGAATTTCCATTTTCTTCTGTATCAGGTATTATTAGGCAAATCTATTTGGAAAGAGGCCAGTTATTTCAAGTGATGAAAAATCCCATCCATTCCTGAAGTCCCTCATTTCCAGACAACAGTATAAACTAAGATACACTGTGGGGGCTGGGAGTGCTGGGAGGGCAGAACCGTGTGTACTGATGGCTCAGTCGCATTCACGACGGGCGCAGTGGCGCCAACGGGTGACCTGCATCTTGCCAGCCTGTGGCGCCATATTTGTTGCTTTTGATACATTTATTTTGTATCTGAAGCAAAGTGTAGTGCTTTCCTAGATATTTTTCCAACAATATCAATGATAATTTTAAAAAATTTAAATGTGCAATGGAGAAAGATTTGCTGTCTTCCCAAGTGGAATGTAAGTCACAGGGGCCACTTCTCCCCACCCTTCTCCCTTTTGTCCACCAAGTTTCTTATTTTGTGCTGCTAGTCATGGGAAAATAGGGCTCTCATAGCAGAGAACTGCTTGTCTGCATATTTATCTAGAATGGACTGAGGCTCATAGATGAGAGCTTCTTACACATTTGCTTATGATTTTAAGATAATTTTGTATTGAATGTAATGGTCTCATTCCAATGTTGTAAATCACAGGGTCACAGAAGTGGCCAGGTGCTTTGAGAGCCTTCTGTGGCCTTGGGGCAGGGGACCGCTTCCCCTTGCTAGGCCTTGGTTTCTACCTCTTATTTTTTCAAAAATAAGTGCATGTTTTAAAAAAATTATTTTAGCTGTAGGATCTTTTTTTTAAAAACAAAACTTTATAAATCCCAAATATGTAAAATAGATAAAAGGTGGAGGATGAGGTGCAAATGAATCCTGACAGCTCAGCTATTTCTTCTTTCTCCCAAACTGCACGTCTCTGTCCCCCAGGCCCAGTGTGAAGTGTGGGTACCCACAGGCTGGCTAGTTTCAAAGGGTCCTTTAGGACTTAATGGTGAAATTTTCATAGAGTTATCTTCTTGCCTCAAAATATTTAAAAAGAAGGAATGTTTGCCTTTCTTGGTTACCTATCCAGTTACTTTGAAAAACTGAAGTTAGAGATTGCATTTCTGTATGGGTTAAATGAAGTCAATAGAGATTTTTTTAAAAATCATAAATGATATGTGATTATTACAGGGAATTTGCTAGTTACTGACAAATAGAAAGAAGAAAATAGCCATACAGTATTCAAAGATGGGCACTGTTAATTTTTGAAATGTAAATGTTATTGATGTATAACAAACATGTAGAAAAGTACACACATCATAAGTACACAGCTCCATGAATTTTCACAAAATGAATACAGCCATGCAGCAAATACCTAGATTAAGGACACTTAATTTTTTGATGAATTTCTTCTGTGTCTTTGGCCTCTGCATAGTTTCTTGTGTGTTTTTACAAAGCTGTGGTTATTCTGTTTTATAACTCTGAATCCTGCCTTTTAAATTTAACCTTAAAAGTAAGCATTTTTCATGCTATTAATACCAGTTCTTTGTAATCATCACTTTCTAAACAACACTGTGGGGAACATCTTTACGCATAAAGCTCTTCCATAGCCATGTTATTTCCTTCGAGTATATTCACAGAAGTGGAATTCCTGGGTCAGGGAGTCTTAAGTATTTTGAAATCCATAGGATGTAACAACTTTGTCCTCAGTCCTCTCTGAGGGGAGGAGAATTCCACCTAAAGACCCAGCACAGGTCCAGTAAGTACCCCCGCTGGGCTCTTCCCGTGTAGTGTCCTCATAGCGAAACCCTAAGTAACATTCTGCGGATTGTTTATTCCATTTGGAGAACAGGCGAACAGCCAATGGCAGATCGGGAGGAGCCAACTATCAATTATTTATGATAACAAGGACAGGAATAGCCCGTTGATATAAAAAGAAACCCAAGGAAAATCCCCAAACCTTGTTTTTGACATTGGTTTCCCTTCCTCCCCCACAGCCCTTCCTGGAGTCGCTGCCATTAAGTAGACTCGAGGGAGCCCACCGTGCTCCCACCTTTGGGTTCACGGGCCAGATAAGGCAAGCAGAGAATGGGAAACTGGAGGGGAGAGGCGAGGCTCAGGGCCCTGGACTGCCCCTCAGGAAGGAGACCTGACTGTACCTTTGAACATCGCTGTCTCCGTCTCATCTCTCTTTGGGCTGTCAAGTGACTTTGCTCAGTTCCTGAGCCCTGGCGTTGGGCCCGGGGCTGAGTGCTGCGATCAGAGAGATGCCTATCGCCTTCCTGTTTAACACTGCTTTCCTGTCAGATGAGTCACTCGTGCCCAAACGGTGCCCGCGGTAGGCTGTGAGGACGCACCGGCGTGCCGGGGCCGGGCACGGGGAGGAGGAGAGGACGGTGCGCTGGGAGAGGAGGGGCTGTGGAGGGAGCACCGCCATCCTTTCCCCGCTGCTGTCCCTTCCCCGCTGCCATCCTTTTCCCACTGCTGCTGCACAGTGGCCGGGCATTGTCTGCCTGCTGCCAGCATTCATTTGACTGAGGCCTTTTTTCCTTTACTTCTAAAAGAATATATATATATTCCAGATATATATATATATATCTTCTCTCTTTTTCTCTTGCTCTTGCATTTGGGGCTAATGCTGGGTGCCTAACGGAAAGCCTCTTGAACAGGACAAATGAAGTTTTCAGCGCTGTAAAGGGACATGTGTGGCCAGGTGTGCCTCGGTTTCCCCACCTGTAAACTGGACCAACAATGCACACTTTTTCTCTTGGGATGATTTTTAAACCCACCAAAATCCCTGGTGGCAAAAAAAAAAAAAAAAAAAATTCCCTGGCGGGATGAATCGTTCTCAGTCGTCGGCGCTGAACCCCGGGAGCGCCAGGTCACCGTCGCAGCCCAGCTGTTGGCGTTTCGCGCTGCAGATGAAGCTGTCAGGGCCATCGCGGGGAGCGCTAACCCTCCGTGTGGTTTGTTTTTGTGTGCTTGTGTGAAGGTTCAAGAAGACGTGGAAGCTGAGAGCGCTGAAAGAAGGCAAGACGCGCGTGCAGCCCCCGCCGTACGCCTTGGGGCAGCTGGTCCCTGAGAGGCCCAAGCCCACCCCGGTGGCCGTTCCCCTCATCTCACCGCCCGTGTCCCCCTGCAGCCTTGGGTCTGACAACACCTCGGGCCACAGCCGGCCCGAGGCCAGCGCCCCGCGGGGCCCTTACGACGTCAGCAATAGAGACTACTTCCTCCCCAGGTAGCTGGGCGGGCGGCCCTGCGCACGGGGTGGCCGGCGTGCCGAGCGCGTCCGTTTCTCACTGCCATTTCCGCTCGCCTCAGGGCCGGGGCTCCTGTCCGCTCTTCTCCTCCGAAGGGCCTCCCGCCAGGCTCTGCACTGGGGGAAGACACGTTTGCTGGGCCTGCTCGGAAGGAGCAGGTGGCTTTTAATCCAGCCTTCCCTCAACGCCCTGCCTCAAAGGGGCAGAGTGAATTCTGGGCCACTCTGAAGAGAGGGGTGCCACGACGCTGCTGGACACTCAGGTGGGCAGGGCCGGGCTTGGACACGAGGGGTTTGGGGTGGAGAAGCTGCTGGCTGCCCCGCAGCCCGGCAGCCCCCCAACACACCCCCGTCGCAGGCCGCATCCCTCTCCTCCCCAAGGCAGGAGGCACCGACATCTGGCCCTGCCAGCCTGTGTCTTCTGGTCTCCTCCACGGTTTTCACCTTCCAGCTCAGACTCTTGAAACCCAAGTGCCTTCATGATGCAGCGTTTCCACGCCCAAGATGGACTTTGAAATCTCCAAGGTTGGGGAAAGCTCTCTGTGCGCCTGCCTTTCTTCCCACAGCCGAGAGGGAAGGGAATTGTCTCTCAGGGCCTGATGGTTTAAATGCAGAGATGATTAGTTTGTTTCTTGCTAAATGTGAATGATCATCCTAGGCACGTGCTGAATACGGAGGCAGCTGCTCTGGCTTGATTTCCCTCTGTGGCTCCCAGTACTTTAGGAGAAGTAGTGGGGGAGGTGAGTGGGGGAAGCATCTCCACACTCCCCTGTGGTAGGGAGCTGAGGGGCATGGTAGTCTCGGAAAATCAATCCCTGAGCCCCCTCTCCCCGTCCAGGGTGAGCTGCCACAAGGAGCAGCATGTGTCACAGGTGAGATGAAGGCTGTTCTGTTTATTTCGTTTTAAACTGGACCTGAGTAGTTAAGACTGAAAATAGGGCTGCAAAAAGGAAAAAGACCCTGAAAGAATGTATTTTAACTTTTTTAAAAAACAACTATTTTATCTCGAGTGGGCAGAAGATCCAGTATTAGCTGTGTCAGTCAGTTTGTAAATGGCTTGGTGAAGAGCACAATAACTTTGTTTAGCTTAAAACTGAGTCAAACCAAAAAGGAGGAGGAGACAGAATATTTTCCCCTACTAGAGAAGAGATTCTGGGTTCATTCCATATTTTGCTTGTCTTTTAAAAAGTAAAAGAAAAAAATATATAACAGTCTGCCTCTTCTCTAATCATAGGGGAAAGCAGCTTGCTAACTACTCCCCAGGTGGCTAGGTAGGCACTGCTGCCAGCTCCCCGGAGCGAGGTTGGATGCAAACGTCCCACGGTTACTAAGACGGGTCACTAGGAAGTCCCCACCCCCGAAGGCCACCAGCCCTGTTACCAAAGGTTCATCAAAAAATCCCTTACTTTGGGCACCTTCCTGTTTTTATATAGTTCCCTGAATTTGATTCAGTTCCCTAATACTGAAGCACAGACGAAATGTCTAGCTGTGACACCGTTGACACCAGTTCGCCTCCCTTTTCTCTCCGGGCTCTGAGATTTCATCAGACTCGTGACGGTGGGCCCCAAATTTGCCAGGTCACAGCATTTTTCTAGTAGTCTACCCTTTTCGAAAAACTACCACCAGACAGGTGGCAAAGGGATGTTTTATTGACCATCAGCCAGATCCAAACTGTTACTCTCTTGGGGAAGTAGTGATTTTTTGTTGCTAGCCTTGTGTATAAATTTTAGACCCTGTTGCTCCTTTAGGCAGCTAAACTTAAATTTTACAAAAGCCAGGCAGGGGTTTATTATTACTTTCTTTTTCCTCCTATTAAGTTTCTGGGACCTCAGAACAGCAGAAATGCTGCTAAAAGGAAATATCAAAAATGAGAATTTGCATGTGAAAGGGTGGTTCTGAGCCCACACCCGATACAACCAAAGCCAGGGGGCACAGCTGTGCCAGCTGCAGATGTGAAATCCAGATAGCTGACTAATGGCAGGAGCCAGGCAGCTTTGATCTCCAGGTTGTTATTGCTTTCGATATTATTGTAACAGAACTGCTTCTTTTTTAAGAGAAAAAATGTATATTGAAAAGGGTTTTTCCCTTTATTTTTTATAAGCTAATGTAAATGAAGGAAAAGCACTTGCCTTCTCAGGGTCGAAGGCCTTGCTCGCTGGCCACCGCTAGCAACCCAAGCAACTTCTGTCCTGGAGTTTGCGGCTAATGAGCACATGCCGTCCTCCACGGGACACTCTCACCTGTGTCCCTGCAACCCGGCCACCCTTTCCCACTCTCTGCGGTGATGTCACTCCCCCAGCATCTGCAGACTAAGCTGCCCGGCCAGGTGGGAAATGTTGGGGCAGAGACAATTTATATTAAACATGGCAACTTCTCCAGCATGGAAAATATGCCGTTTGAGGGTTGAAAGTGATCATTAATTCTTGTAGCATTAATGAATGTCTTATATAATATATTATCGGGGGTTGGGGGGTTAGCGTGGCTGTGTCTGCGGTAGTGGTGACTCTGAGCGCTCTTCGCCTCGGCCTTGCGGTTCCTTTGCCGGGCTCTGCGCCCACGCTCGAGCCCCTGCCGCCGCCCCCGCTGCCCCACGGGAGGGACGCGCCCGGACTCTGCGCTCCGGCTGCGGGAGCGTCGGAAGCCCCCAGGGGTGAGCCGAGCCCAGCGGGCAGCAGGAAGCGGACTTGGTTTGTGGGTTTTCGGAAGAATGTTCAGGAACCTGTCGCCCGGGCTCGTGGGTGCAGGCCCGGAGGCTGACCCTGCAGCGGGATCCCGACCCCCAGCCCCGAGGTGGGGCTGATGAGGAATGTTGTACGATTCGCAGGAGCAGGAGCAGGGACGGCCCCGGTCCTTTGTGGCGTGGGGGCCCCAGCCGGCCCCCTTTCCCAGGCCGCGGTCAGCCGCCGGGCTGGGCTGCAAGGGACAGGCTCGGCCCCTCTGCCCGGTGCCCCCGAGCCCCCCAGAGGCCCTTCCCGCGGCACGTCCTCGGGGTGGCCAGACGCCCACTCCAGGGAGTCTCCATGGCAACCTTCGTGATTATTAAGGAACACTGTCAGTTTTATAGACATGTGCTCAAGCCAAGACCTACTTCAGGAGGGAAGGATGCCAACCGCGGGTAGGAAGGCTTCTAATCACTATAGAGACTTTATTTGGATGGAAATCGCACATCTGTTAAATAGAATACCTCAACTTTGCATTGTTTTGTTGTGTTTTGTTTGTTGTTTTTTAGAGAAATAATAGTTTTACATTCTTTTTTTTTAACCTAATTCCTGAAAGCAAATACCAAAGGCTGATGTTTGTATATGGGGCAAAGGGTCAGTATGATGTTTTTCAATGTTTTTTTTTCTTTTCTTTTTAACAGCTATTTTGCATTTAAAGTGAAAATTGTAAATGTTTGAAATAAATAATTTCCAAAAGTGTGCTTGAGATGTCATTATGCTTTGGGTACCTGGGTCATTTAAAGGAAACACTTGCGTGGTTAATAAAGGGAAAACGGCGAAGAAGGAGGGGAAGCTATGGACTGGGGAATTATGATTTTGGGGTGGGGCCTCCCCTTAATGCAGGAAAAAGTCAGATAAGTTCAACAAATGTGTAGCAATTTCTCAAAAGGCTTTAATTATAAAAGCATGTCCCACAGTGAGTCCTGGGATCTCTGCACGTTTTACCGCAGGCGATGGGCACCTGGGGAAGGAAAAGCAAGGGCCGTTATTTCTCAGGAGAAATGGACAGGGGGTGTTAATGGTCTCACAAATGTAACCCCGTCCCCTGGGTGGCGAGAGGCTGCACCAGCCCTCCTTTGAAAAGGGGAACCTACGACCCAGGCCGTCCTCCATCTTCCCACCTGGAAAAGCCATCATGTGGCGGCGTTGTGGGGAATAGCTGGTGTGTCCCCAGCTCAGGGCCAGGGAGGAGAAATCCGCAGGGAAACCTGGAAACTGCAACTCAGACCAAGTCCAAAGAGGGAGACACCTGCTCTGACCCCTGCGGGGCTGTAGCCTCGGGGGTGGGGGCCGGGGGACTCTCTCTCCAGGACTCCGCATCCCCTTCTCTGGGGGTGCCCCCTGTCTTGCAGACAGCGACACAGGAAGCAGCCGAGGCATCCAGCGGGGGCAGAGGTGCGCCGTGGGAAGGGGCCAGGGGGGCCCACCCGGGGCTGTCACTTACAACCGCCCTGAGCAACCACAGGAAACCCTTCAGACACCGACCATCCTGGGTTTCTTTACGGAAGCCCCCGTCTTCTGATGTGTGCTACTTCAAAGCAAAACAACAACAAAAGCACCTTGCCCTGTCCTTTTTCATACCCAGGCGGTTTGAGGTGGCCATCCCAATCATGAACGAATTTCACTTTCTCAGCAGAATCACAAAACGCTCATGCTACATGTGTAAATAATATTCAATTAAGGGTATGCCTTCTTCTAAGATAACTTCAAATTGCTAAATAAAGCTGCCCACTGTCCACCAGGAAAATAGCTTGCTGCAAAATGGGAAGCTGCATTTTGATACTTTATTATTATTATTTTTAAAAATATTAGGAAGATAATGTGTTTTCTCTTGAGTTTTAAATTCACATGCTATACAGTAAGGATTTTGCAATGATGAACAGCGTTAGTGACACGTCCTGGGGTCTGCGCCCAGCGTAAGGGGTGGGGGGGAGACAGCGGCCTACATGGCACCCACTCGCGGGCACCTCATGCACCCTGCAGAGCCCAAATGGACACCGCGGGACATCGGAACCATCACAGTCTACTTGTTAAAACGCCCCTTCCGGACTTCACTCTCAGCAGGGATTCCAGATCAGCAGTTCTGACGTGGAGCCCGGAGAGCTGAGCCCAGGAGGTTCTGGGGGGTGCGGTGGCAATGAGCCCTTCGGGTGGTGAGGCGGGGGCTGTGGCTGCCTCGTACTCATGTGCTTGGTGCACAGCTGGCTGGGACTGTGTCAGGAGAAGCCCAGGCTGCAGCCCCACTCCCTGTGGATGCAGTCGCTGGGGGGCTGCATGGGGGGAGGTCCCCACAGGTTATCCTGCTGTGCCTCCAGGCCTGAGGATCCCTGTGCTGGACCTGGGGTGGAGGTGAGAGTCTGCAGAGGTGCGCCACAGGGGAGGAGGTGCTGTGCTAATTAGGAAATAAAATCTGTGGACAGTAAAGAGGTGCCCTGCTGACCGTGTTGGTTACCTAGAAGTCCACGGTCCCTTTTTTGGTAGAGATGAACTAAAGAGTAGCTAATAAGGATGACTGTCACCCTGACCCTCCACTGTGTGCTTCACACACAAGGTGTTCTTTTTTTAAAAAAATATTTTTATTGAGGTATCTACATGCACACATAGCCCACCCAAAGTGTACAATCAGTGGCTCCAGTATCATCACATAGTTGTATATTCATCACCGTGATCATTTTAGAACATTTGCATCACTCCAGAAAAGAAATAAAAAGGAAAAAACTATACATCCCATGCCCCTTATCCCTCCTTTTCATTGACCACTAGTATTGCAATCCACCCATTTTTTTAACCCCTTATCCATTCCCCCCTCCCTCCATTATTTATTTTTTGTCCTTTTTTCTCATCTGTCCATACCCTGGATAAAGGGAGCATCAGCCACAAGGGTTTCACAATCACACAGTCACACTGTAAACATAGTTATCCAATCATCTTCAAGATTCAAGGCTACTGGAACACAGTTCGGCAGTTTCAGATACTTACCCCTAGCTACTCCAATACACCATAAACTAAAAAGGGATATCTGTATAATGCATGAGAATAACCTCCAGGATATCCTCTTGACTCTGAAATTTCTCAGCCTCTGACACTTTATTTTGTCTCATTTCTCTCTTCCCCCTTTTGGTCAAGGAGGCTTTCTCAGTCCTTCAATGCAGGGTCCTGGCTCAACACGGCGTCATGTCCCATGCAGGGGGAGGGCAGTGAGTTCACTTGCCGAGTTGGCTTAGAGAGAAGCTACATCTGAGCAGCAAAAGAAGTTCTCTGGGGGTGACTCTTAGGCATAATTAAAAGAAGTCTTTAGCTTCTCCTTTGCAGGCATAGGTTTCATAGGAGTGACCCCCAAGATCGAGGGCTTGACCTATCTAATTGGTTGTCCCCAACTGCTTGCGAGAAAATCAGGAATTCCCCAGATGGGGAAGTTGAATATTTCCTCCTTTCTTCCCAGTCCCCCAAGGGGACTTTGCAAATACTCTCTGTCCAAATTACTCTGGGATGTATCAGGGCATCATACTAACCTGGTTTAACAACCCCTCACTCCCTAAACGAGGTATTCTTAATCTAATGATGACACTGTTGCAAGGTAAGTATTTTCAGCTGTTTAAAGGTGAGGCCACTGAGGGTCATCAGGTGAAGATGGCGGTCTAAGACTCCCTGAGCTGGTGAAAAGACTGAACTAGACTCCAAACCCAGTGGCCTTTGCCTTCCCGGGTGGCTCAGCTCTCCTAGGCTACTGGTGACTGTCTTGCTGGGCCGCCATCTACCCTGTGCCGACCAGGGGCCTGGCCACTCGCCCTTTATGGAATGTGGACCTGGGTTTCCCATTTGGTTTCTCATGCCTGTCAGTGTAAGCAGGGCTGAGGCTGGAGGCCGAGCCCATGGGGAGCCCCCAAAGGCGTGTCCCAAAGGCCCCAAGGGCAGCCCTGGGGCCACCAGATCCCTGAGCTGTTCACATAAAAGCTGCAAAGAGGATGGGTCACAAAGGGCATCAACCTGCTCCTTGAACTTTAATGATCTTTGATCAGGGGCCAAATCCAACCACTTCCCTCCTTCGGCATCTGCCCACACCTCCTTGGACTGTGCCCACATCATTTGGTTTTCTCTGCTGCTCCCTTGGTGTAAACTTTAATGAACTTCCTCAAAATCCTTGAATGGTGCTTTATTTAAGGCATGGGAACCTCATTACACCCACTCCCTGTGAAGGGATGGATGGTCACCAGCCCCCACGTGGTGGTTCTGGGCGGTGAGCTTCATTACAGGAATGTTTACTGCGCGACTGTGCTGGCCGCAGGATGGGAGAGGACCCCAGCCCTTCCTCCAGAGCTGGCAGCCACCCAGCAAGCCGCGCTGTCAGATACTGTCGAGTAAGGAGGGAAATTCAGGGACTCCGGGAGCAAATGACTCATCGGGTCTCAGGAGTCAGGGAAAGAAGGGATGGAAATAGGGAAGCAAAGAATAAAGTTGGAAGGGGAGGGTTCCAGGTGGAGAATGACTTCGGCTTCTCCTGGCAGCTGACCGGGGAAGGGAGAGGGGGCCGAGGGCTGGAATGGGGCTGGGGGAGAAGGGGAGGGAGCTCTGCCTTGCATGTACATGATATTCAGCAATCCTGCAGTAGTCTAAGAGCACTAGGAAGTCACTGAAGACTCAATTACCTGTTTTTTTTTTCTTTTTTGCATAGTTTAAATTTTTTTTGTGAATATGTGTATTTTATAATTAAAAAAAACTTTTCATGAAAAAAAATTTAATCCCTCTGTATTAGTCTCCTAGGGCTGCCGTGACAAATGACCACAGACTGGGTGGCTTAAAACAATAGGTATTTAGTCTCTCTCAGTTCTGGAGGCTAGAAGTCTGAAATCAGTGCAGGCGGGGCCATGCGCTCCTGGAAGGCTTTCCGGGAGGACCCTTGCTTGCCTCTTTTTGGCTTCTGACAGTCATGGGCAGGCCGTGGTATTCCTTGGCTCATGGAGGCATCACTCCAGTCTCTGCCTCTGTCGTCACAAGACTTGTGTGCCTGGGCGCCCACATCTCCCTCTTCCTACAGGAACACCAGCTGGGTTAGATTTAGGGCCCCCGCTGCGCCTGTGTGACCTTGCCTTCGCTGGGTGAGATCTGCAAAGCTATTTCCAAAATAAGGTCACATTCCCAGATCACATGACGTTTTTTTTGGGGGGGAGGATATTATACAACCCAGTCTACCCTCTATTTTATAGTAGTTCAACCACATTGTGCCTTCTTAAAAAAGTTGTTCATTAAAAAGTGCAAACCTGTGGGGCCATGGATAAAATGAAATTGGTTATGATAGAAGAATTGCTGAACTTGGGTGATGGATGCAGTGTGGTTCATTGATTAGTCTGCTAAAAAGTTCGACATTTTCCATTTTGAAAAGTGCAAGGATTGTAAAGGGGATGTTTCACTTGAAAATGCACTGTTTGAAGAAATCCGAAGGGAATGTTAACACCCACCTTTCTTACCTATTCTTTAAAGTAAATCATGATTCTTGTTTGTCAACAACATACCTCTGACGCTGGGCTTCCGCCGGCACATCAGGTAATAATCGTCCCAAATGGTCTGTAAGGAGGATGGCTCTTCCTCTCAAACCAAATGAGTCTTCCTCTTTATTTGTGTACACAAAGCAGTACGCAATATGAATCTTTAAAAAAATGTCATCTGTAGGAAGCATTTTAAGTTAGGATTCACGCTGTAGGGGAAGTAATTCTGGTGCTGCTTGTGGACCTTGGAAATGACCCATATACCTGAGAGTGAATCTGCACAACGTGTGGTATGATTGTATTTTAATTAACAGCATTTATACGGTCTCGGCAGCTCATGGGAATGCCCAGTTCCATACACAAAGCCTGTCCTGCACAGGGGAAACCATGCTCGTAGGCCAAGGACGTGGCCTGCCAGGCCAGGCACAGTTTGCTTGGTGTGACGGATGCATTTGAACCCAACGCCTAAATCTCCGTCCTCAGTCCATGCGGCTCATCGGCGGGTCCCACAACCTGCTGATCGGCCAGCCCGCCAGATGTGTTTTCATTCTAAGAGAATAGATCAGCTTTCTTCTTTTTTTAAAAGCATTGTTTTCTATTTGCTTGCTAGGAATAACTGGCTAGTGTTTACCCCCTGCTGCCACAAGCTTGACCAATTATGTTCTTTAATCGTGAAGACGTCTCCAGGCCAGGGACACCCTCTCAAAGGGAAAGTGTGGGTAAAATGAGTAGAAACGACCCCAGAAGCAGCCCTGGGCGGCACCCCGGGCTCTGCCACTTCCTTACTCTGTGACTCACCCCGGACAAGTTACTTGATGGTTCCAAGCACCAGTGTCCTCACCCACGGGAGCCAGGGAGGGTTAAAACGAGCTAGCATCTTACGGAAAGCCTGTTCAGCAGCACCAGTGCCCTGCGCGAGCTCATTCTCGTGACTCAGGTCTTCGCCTTTCACAGGTTGGATTCAGCAGTCAACACCCAAACCCCGGGCTCTTGTCAACATCCGTCTGCGTTCAATCTGGACGCTGAAAACCATCGCCCTTGTTGCCCCGGTGTGTGGGTGCGCATTTCTCAACCCGAACTTCCTTTCCTGCGAACCACAGATGGGGAAGCGCTCGAGGCCCTTGTACCCCCTCGCGGCCATCTATGTAACGTCCAATGGAAAGTAAAAAGTGGGTGCCAAAGGGATCCACACCACACCCTTCTCCCCAAATCTCAAATGTATTGACTTCTTTCTACATAGTAGCCTCTAACACTGGTTTCCAACCATGGCCGTGTACCAGAATAACGTGGGTGGTTTTAAAATATGTGCAGCTGTCCAAGCTCCACAGGAGACTTACTGTATTAAACCCCATCATAGATGGGATGGGACATCTGCATTAATAACAAACAATAATAAAAACAAAAACAGAGTTACAACTCTCATACCTATTTAGGGGTGAGAACAAATGCAGTAACTGTTAGTTAACTCAGGAAATTGGGCCAATGAAACAGAGCAAAACTTCACTACATTACTATTTGGAAAGGAAAATGCCATAGAAGAGCTCTAATGGTGAGCTGAGAAAATAAAGTTCAGGAGTGCTGGTTACGTTCAATCATGGTTTATTTATATATTTCATTAACAAGAATCACAAATGATGCTTTTGACCCTCTCTGCTACAGCTGTAACCATAGCAAGTATATCTATGAAGGGCACTGATTCTCATACATCATTAAGCAAAAACATTAATTTTCTTGGAATAAGGTTTATTTGAAGTTACATTTCAGAGTAAACCATCTTCAGAGCATGCAGCCGATGTCTGGTCCTGCAG
>PVIY010039293.1:0-23240 GCA_004026745.1 Myrmecophaga tridactyla
AAAGGGAGGGGTAAGGGGTATGGTATATATAATTTTTTTTCTGTTTTCATTGTATTTCTTTTTATGTTATCTTTTATTTCTTTTTCTGAATTGATGCAAATGTTCTAAGAAATGATCATGATGATGAATATGCAACTATGTGATATTGTGAATTACTAATTATATATGTAGAATGGAATGATTATATATTAGGAATGTTAAAAAAAAAATTTCTTTATATTTCAAAATACTTCTTTAAAAAGCTAAGGAAAGAACTTTTATAATTATTAACTCTAGCAACTGGAGTTCCCCTTTCTTAAATTAGAAAAACAATAAATTAGAATGTTTTATATTTCTCTCAAGAAACAAACGTAAATTTATTTTTTTATCCCAGGATTGATTTTATTGTTATTTTCCCTTGAAGTCAGGGACCAGCAATAGAAAAAGAATTCTGCCATCTTTAACCTCCAGATAGCTATTTATTATTGGATGAGTCAGCAATATCTCTGCAGACTAGTCATAGATCATAATTATGTGACTTATATAAAAGAAGTTGAGATTTCCCAAGTAGTTTAATCTTTTTTTTTTTAATCTTTTTGAAAAAAGTGTATTCTTCCTATATATAATGATGTTTCACTGTATTTCTGTATTGGTATCATTGGCATAAGGAAATACTATAGCGGGATAGAATTGATTGTTGGTTTTCAACTCATTTATGTAAATTACTACTGATATTTATTTGTTCTGGTTGTTAAGAAATGTGTCATTTTTGAAGCTGGTAATATGAGGCACAATATCCACTTCTGACACTTTAAATTCTTTTTTAGATGAAATTGACAGTTCTTCAATGTCAGATGATGATAGAAAAGAAGTTGTAAACATTCAAACTTGGATAAACAAGCCAGACATCAAGCATCATTTTCCATGTAAAGAAGTGAAAGAGAGTGGACACATGTTTC
This sequence comes from Myrmecophaga tridactyla, assembly GCA_004026745.1. Classification (NCBI taxonomy): domain Eukaryota; kingdom Metazoa; phylum Chordata; class Mammalia; order Pilosa; family Myrmecophagidae; genus Myrmecophaga; species Myrmecophaga tridactyla. The sequence continues at coordinate 939 of PVIY010039293.1, forward strand.
CTAGGTACTTTTTCTTAATTATTATTGTTATTTTTTTTTACCTTTTTGTATTGTATAATATAAAATATTTACCTAGGTACTTAAAAAATTTTTTTTCATACATATAAAATTGAATTTGAGAAAGTTAATAATACAAAATTGAAACTGCAGGGGAACTTTTATTTGTTCAAGTACAATAAGTTATCATTTCCTTCTGTCAACTTGTATGTCCTGTTTTTTAAAAGCATTTATGATTTATATATTACTTTGAAATTTTAAACCCACAAAAAGTTGAAGAAACAGTATGTTGAATACCTTTATAAACCTCTCCTAAATTTACAAGCTGTTAACAGCTTTTCACACCCACTCCAATTCTCTATTTATACATATATATACACACACACACACGTTAATAGACACATATGCATATACTTCCCTTTGACATTGTCAGTCCATTCAAAAGGCTACAGATATGTCACTTATAGCTAAATGCTTCAGCAAAACTCTTCAAGGAATAGAAGCATTCTCCTACATAATCCCAGTACTATTACCATACCTAAAAAAATTAGTATCATCCAACTTATAGACCATACCCACACTTTCCAGAGTGTCCCCAAATGTCTTACAGCTTTTGTTTTTCTTCCTGATCCGGGATCTGGTCAAGGTTCATACATTTGCCTGTTATCTTTAGTCTCTCCCCAGTGTACGACTCCCCCCTACCCCCCATTTTTCTTTATGATGAATGACTCCAGAATCCAGGTCAGTTGTCCTACAAAGTGTCCCATATTCTGGACTTATCTGATATTTGTTTTGAAGTATTGCATAAAATGTAAGAATATTATAATTATATTAAAAGTGAGCTGACCTACAAGCAGGTATCCATAATTAATTCTGTGTCCATCTTGCCTTCAGGATCCAGTTATAGAATACCATAAAATATGTAAGGAAGCCCAACTAATGTCTGTTGATGTTTGCTATTAGGTATATGCTATGATGTATTAAATAAGAATATAACATCCTGGCATTTCTATACAACTTTAATAATTTTCATTTAGTTCTGGTTTCTTGTAGTGCTTTTATAACAACCTATCAAATATATTAAGTAATATTTCATATTGTTTAGAATGAGAAATACTGCATATTATATTTTAGTGTGATAAATTTAGCTGTTTTTATAATGTTGAGGAGAAAAAAGACATGGAAGGGCCATTTATTATTTTTTATATTTGTGACTGTGGACAGTACTATTATGTCTCAAAGATGGTATATTCCACTCGATCAGAATATTTTATTCTAATGATTTCTATAGTGTATTGAACTTTTTATTACAAAATGTTTTAACTTCGCTTTTAAACAATTAGAGAATTATCTGTTTAGTAAAACATTAATTTTGCATTTAATAAAGGAAAATTAAAAGCTTTTATTATTAAGCATGTTTGATTTTAAATACTTTGCGTATATTCTTTAAGTTCAAGAGTAATTTCATCTAGAGTAAAATATAATTGATCCAAAAGAAGCAACAGCTGTATTGAATTGCATTTCTTTAAAATTCTTGTTTTTAATGCCATTTTTTTTCTCTTTCTCCAGTCATCTCTTGGTTACTGCAACACATATGTATTGTTTAAGGGAGATTGTTTCACGGAAAGGATTGGCTTACATACAGTCTCGACAAGCACTAAATTCTGTAGTTAAAATTACATCCAAAAAAAAGCATCCTGAGCTAATTACCTTCAAGTATGGAAACAGCAATGCTTCGGGAATAGAAATCTTGGCAGTTGAAAGGTAAAATTTTCTTAGGTTGATATCATTTGGATTACTGAAATTCTTTTTTTTGCATGGGCAGGCACTGAAAATCAAACCCGGGTGTCCGGCATGGCAGACGAGAACTCTGCTTGCTGAGCCATGTGGCTGGCCCCTGAACCACTTTTATTAAGAGTCTTTGCTATCTTTTTCTCCCAAATTTTTAGTCACCTCTGGTTTAGCCATTAGTACATGATTTTGTAGGTACTATTTCATAAAATTTTTTGACAGAAGGGTCCTTAACAATAATACATACCTGTGCTGCATCACATGCTGGTTTGAAATGAGATAAGAAATTTGTCTCAGAATGTAGGTCAATAGTTTTTTTTTATCCTCTCCTTCGAAAATCTTGCTTTTAAAAATGGTCAGTGAACTAAATAGTATACTGAGTGATGTAGTGAAGTTACAGTCTGGCAAGGCTTCTCTTTCCTCATTGTGGACTAAGCACTTCATGACTGTCACAGAGAACACACTGTTCTCTATATTAAACCATCTTTTATCTTGTAGGTAAGGATGTGGAGCCCATAGAGGTCAAATGACTTCCTAGATAATCATACTTAGCTTGTGATAAAGACAAGAATCTGTCACCTGAATCCTAATCTGTGGTTCATTCTACCTCATGTTATTTTAGGTGGATCTCCTCATAAGACTTATTATCCCTAGGACTTCTTTTATTTACAGGGATGTTTGAATAAATAGGTTAATCTGTGCTCTGAGCACTTCAAAGATTTAAAATAATCATCTTCATCTGGAGTAGAAAACTAAATCAGCTTTCTTTTACCTTGCACTGACAATTAGGCATCAGAAATAATGAAATCTGTACTAAGTTACTCATTATAATATTTTACTCATTAAAATATTTATTTTTAAAAGCTGCTTTAATATATGTTGTAATAATAATGACTTCACATTGTGAAAATATTCAAATAATAAGGGAAATATAAAGATGTCACCCAAACCCCACCCTTTTAACAATTTGGTGAATATCTTTTCACATATCTTTCTGTGCATATGTTTACATGTATTCAAAACTAGATAAATGTGATATAGACTTTTTTGTATTCTGATTTTAAAAAGCTTATTACAGACAACACAACGGTGGCTGAGTGGCATACTTCTCGCCTGCCATGCCAGAGACCCAGGTTGTATTCCCAGAGCCTGCCCATGTAAAAAAAAATAAAAGCTTATTACTATAGTGTGAATTATTACCATTTTGATAAATATAAATTCATAGATTTTATAAAATTTATAATAAGTATAAATTCATAACAGATACTCTGTTGTGTGGATATTCTCTGATTTAGCCAGTCCTCTGTTGCTTAGCATATTGTTGGCGTCCAGTTTTTCACTATTATCAAAACTTTTTCATGGGCCTTCTTTTAATCCATATATACACACACTTGTCCGATTTCTCTTCCTGGCATAAATTCATAGACTTGACAGACGTAGACTCATAAGTGAGAGGGTACAGACATTTTAACATCACTTATAAATTATTAGTAACCAAAGAATATTTAAATTATGACTTTTCCCCATATATGGTAGTAATTGAGAATTATTTTAAAGTTTTGCTGAAGAAATTGAAGGTTATATATAGATCAGCATTTTTTTTTTTTATCCAGGCATTCTGGAAGATAGTCATAATAGTTGAAGATAAATTAGTCAGTTCCCTCTGCTCCTTATTCTTAGATGCTTGCAGTTCTCTATACCCCCTTACAGCACTTACATGTTACAATAGAATTTTTTTTTAGGTTTTATGGAAAATGTTAAATATATGTAGTAGTATTTTTATGCTGCTGGAAAATAGATATTTAGTCTATATGTTGATATTTTATAATAATTTATACATATTTAGTCCTTTTTCTTATTTCAGACCATGTAACATTATTTAATGTACTTAGCCTCTCTGTAAAATTGGGATAACTCTACCTATTTTATACACTCTGTGACTTAAGGAAAAAATTATTTGCTCAAGGTCAAACTAATTAGAGTTCTCATTGTGGTCAAACTAATTAGAGTCCTTATTGTCTTTGAGTTTAAATACTATCAGACTATAGACTATGATCTTGAAGCTGTTTAAATTATATCTGTACCAGGCAACAGATTACTATATATTTAATAATGCTTCAAAGATTTTAGCTCTGTGCTATGGTAAAATCTCATTGCTTTTAAATCTAAGTTTTCTTTCTTTCAGAATATGTTTTTGAGTATATGGAGATAAGTTATGAGGAGTATATAGGAGGGTATCTCTACTAGCTTGTGGACCAGGAAAAGCTTTTCTTTAGTTGTCGTCTAAGCTGAATTCTGAAGAAAAAGCAAGTAATTCAATGTTGCTATAGATAAGGCATCTTGGATTAGAGGAAGAGCAAAAACAGGAAGATGAAGTCCTTGTATGCCCAACTCATCAGTTTGTATTTTATCCTGAAGGTTTAAGAAACTTAACAGGGAGTGGTTAGATGAGATGTTCAATTTAGAAAGATCACCTCAGCTGCCTGAGGAAGATGGATTGGAAGAGAGCAAGACCAGACATAGATAGACACTTTAGGGATGCTTTAGCAATAGTGGTGGAAAAAATATGTATGCATTTGAAAGACAGTGAATATGTAGAATTCATAGTAGATAGATTAGATAAAGGTGGGTGAGAAAAGAAAGGGTTAATCAAATTGCTTGCCAGGTTTCTGAATTGGGTATTTGAATAAAGAACGATGCCAGTCACTAAGTTGGGGAACTCAGGAATGGAAGTTGAGTAGCATGACATTTATTTAAAGGTTTTGAGTCCAAGGGAGAAAAACTACACTGGAGCTGTCACTTTTGGATAGATCTATAGAGATGGTATGTGAGCCATGTAAGGAAGAGGATTGAGAAATTCCTGGAAAATACAGTTAAGTGATTTTCTGAGAAATTACATACTGGAAAGTTGTGTCATTCACTCTTCTGAATTTCTTAACTATTTCATATATTATTGGCCACAAAATAGAACAGTATCATCTTTCTAAGTAAGTCTTTAATCTAGATATAGATATATATAATTGTTTTAAAAGCTATGAGGTCATCATTCAAGGAGAAGAGATAAAGCACCTGCTTTATTGAAGTACTTTCTGGCATATTTTATCAACACAGGAAGTTTTATTTAATAACTGTATGTTGGGAATAGAGTGACTTTGGCTTTAAATAAAAATAGAAAATGGAAACAATCTGAAGTACTTCTAAAGTAAATTCAATATCTGAGATAAAGTATCTGAAGCTCACTGGGAGCCTTACACTTTATTACTGAAACCAAAATCCACTGGTGAGGCTGGAAGAACATGTGCTATTTGGGTCATTTTATTTGTCTCTTGAACATCAAGCTTAATATCAGTAATAAACATTTTAATTAAAATGACAGATCCTTGGTGATCTGAATAGGAAATTCTTTTTCTGTTCCCACCTTTCCTCTAAATAATAATAATAGTAATAATAACCTCTGTGAATTTTGATTACCAGGAGTTTTATAACATTATATTAATATCTATTTTTCTTTCTTAGGTATTTGATTCCAAATGCAGGAGATGCTACCAAAGCCATAAAACAACAGATTATGAAAGTTTTGGATGCTTTGGAAAGTTAATATAAAAGAAAATTATTTTAAAAGAAATTAAGGCAACCAAGAGAAACATGGACATATTTTTCTGACTGAATACTAACCAGAGACCTTTCGTTTGCTCATGGGAGTGCTTGAAAAGCAGGACTAAAGGAAGTGTAAATTATTATAATCAATCTCTGAACAGTTATAAAAACTAATTTTCTTTTGCAGTTTTGCTTTTGTAAAATGATTTATTATAAAGGTCAGTTATTAAATGACTTTGAAATAACTGACCCTGTGCCCACAAGGACTGAGGGTGCAGAATGCAGTTCTGTTTTGAAGAGCTGTTTTACGGGAACATGCTTCACTTTCAGGTTTAAAACAACCATAATCATAAATATTTGCAATGTCTTCACTGAAAATTAGAGATAGAATTAGATGAAGAGGACCACCACTCTTACTGCTACATTTAGTTTTATCCACTGAGCAATAACAGAAACTAAAAAGTATTTACGTAGTTTAACAATTAACTTGCTGTTTCTGTTCATCTTAAAGAGTGAAAATGTTTAATGAAATGGATGAAATTTCTAGCCAATTTAGAAATGCAGCCCAGTTGGAGAAATTTGAAACATCATTTTCTAAATCACCTTTGTACCATTAGCTAATAATTTGAATACTTAATGCTTCAGAAATACCATACTAGCCTTCATCCTAATGGTTCCTAAAGAGTATTTAAAAGCATTATGACAAGTAAGTAGGCATGTTAAGATTAAAATTAACATTAGGGGAACAAGATTTTATCTGTTAAAATGTCATTGGTCTTTATTACAAGTGGAATATTTGATTTTGGATATTTCAGAGCAAGTGTTGCCCAGACATTGGTTTATCATCTTTGAGAATATGTTCTGTGACCACACTAACATCTGTTTAAAAGCCTAATAATCAGAGAAGCTACATAAACCACAATTGTTTTTATCATCGCTTTCTGAACTTTTTCTTTTGGTTTTGTCTTCTCTTATTAAAGTTGCAGTGGTATCAAAATATTTTTCTCTCTTAATATGGCAAACAAAAATAGTTTGCTTTATATTGCAGCTTTCTCAGTTTAATTTACTGAAGTCCATAGTTGACACATTGGTGAGAAAAATCCAGAAATGCATCTGGGACCATGGAATGACTTTTTGTAAAATCTCTTTTGGATGTAGTAAATCTAAGACAAATCTGCCATGTCATAAAATGTAATGGATTATCTCTAAGGGTTGATAGGAGAAATATTTAGATGTACCCCAATAACAGCTAGTTATTTTAATTTACTTAATGGAAATCAAGTGAATAGTTAAAACAACATAATTCAATAAATTTTATTCTAATATCTAAATAAAAATTTAATTGAGTGGTTGAAGACATTTGCATGAAATTGCAGCTGGTGCAAATAAATATTTGATACTTGTGACTCCCCCTTACAACTGTTTTATTGCATTTTTTCCTTTTCTGGCACTTCTTTAAAAATGTCCTGAGGTCTGATTTTTGGCCCATTGCAGCCATGGGACTTTTTCATATTATTATGTAAAGTAAAGTGTTACTGTTTATAAATTGCAATTGTAAATAAACCAGTACAGTTTGCTCAACGTGTTGTTCTTAACGAAAATGTCTCTCTTCCTTTCTTTTGTAAATCTCTGTAGATGTCACAAACATTAGAAAATCAAGGGTTAGCCTTTTAGTAGAATTTAATGTTCAGATTTTAGGTTTGTAAGTATTAGATTTCTCTTTATGTTTATCTAGATGTAAAGGGGAAGATGTTTATGTAGATGTCCTTAAATTCTAGCTGTAGTAAATTACTGACTACCTCCAACTTTGATCTTCTTATCAAGATTACTTTCTGAGTCCCTTGTTATCCCAAATCCTTTGCATATCCATATGAATTTTAGAATCAGCTTGCCAGTTTCTGCAAAACAGACACCAGGATTTTGATAGGGATTACGTTGACTTCGTAGATCAGTTTGGGGAGTATTGCCTCTTAGTAATAGAAGAGTTAATATGAACTCTTCTATTCATGAACATGGAATGTCTTTCTATTTATTTAGGTCTTTAATTTTTTTCGGTGACGTTTCAGTTTTTAGTGGACCGGTCTAGCACTTTTGTTATATTTGTTCCTAAATATTTTATTATTTTTGATGCTATTTTAAAAGAAGTTTTCTTAATTTCATTTTCAGATGGTTCATACTAGTGTATGGAAATACAATTATTTTCGTATATTTATCTTGTGTTCTGCAACCTTGCTGGTCTTTTATTCTACTACCTATTTTTGTTTATTCCTTAAGATTTTCTTGATACACTTTCATGTCATCGGTGAAGAAAGTTTTACTTCTTCCTTTCCAATCTAGATGCTTTTATTTCTTTTTCTTGCTTCATGGCCCAGGCTAAAACTTAACAGTACAATGTTGAATAAAAGTGTGAAGAATGGACATCCTTGTCTTGTCGTGATCCTAGGGGACAGCATCCAGTCTTTTACCACCATGATGTTAGCAGATGGGTTTTTTTTGCAGATGGTTTTTATCAGGTTGAGGAATTTCTATTCCTTTCCTAGTTTGTTGAATGTTTTTGTCAGGAGGGAATGTTGGATTTTTGTCAGATGATCTTTTTTACATCTGTTGAAGTTACTATAGATTTTCTCCTTTATTCTGTTCATATACTGCATTACACTTCCTGTGCCTTTAGTAATCTCTAACCAACTTTGTTTATGAATTTGCTTGTTACAGATATCTCATATTCATGTGGAATCATATTTGTTCATTGTGACTGGCTCATTTCCCATAACATGAAGTCTTCAAGAATCCCTCTGTGTTGTAGCATGTACCTGAACTTTATTTCTTTCTACAGCTCAGTGCTATTCCATGTATGTGTGTACATCATTTTGTTTGTGCATTCATCTGTTGGTGAGCACTTGGGTTTTTCCCCTCTTGTGGGTATTGTGAATAAAAACTATGAATATTGGTATACAAGTAAGATTTTTAGGATGACTTTTCTTGATGAATAAGGAAATATGTTTTGCCTATAGAAAATAAATAAACACTGGTCATTATATCTTGGGCAATACTAAATATATATATAGTATTGGTCATTATATCTTGGGCAATACTAAAAATATATATAAAGAGAGCATTAATATTAATTGGTTAAATAATCTCGCATTTGAGGGATAAGTCCCCCTGGTAAAAGTTTTTTTTTAATTAGAGAAGCTGTAGGTGTACAGAAAAATCATGCAGAAAATACATATTTTCCATATATATACCCCTGTCCCCCATTATTAACACTTTGCATTAGTGTGGTACCTTTGTTACAGTTGATGAAAGATTATCATAATTGTACTAATAACTATAGTCCATAGTTTACATGGACTGTATACCATCCTATCAATACTTTACATTTGCTTTAATTCACAGAAGAACATTTTTATAATTGTACTATTAACTATAGCCCTTCATTTGTAATAGGGTTCATTGTGTTGTACAGCCCTATGTTTTCTCTGTAAATTTTTATTCTTGTAACATACATATAATCTAAAATTCTCCTTTTTTGAGCACATTCACATATATAATTCAGTGCTGCTAACTACACACCACCATCTATTTCCAAAACTTTACAGTCAACCCAAATAGAAATCCTGTACAATTTAAGCATTAACCCCAATCCCCCCACCACCACCACCAACCCAGTCTCTGGTAATCTCTATTCTAGATTCTGACTATGCGTTTACTTTTTAATATGAGTGAGATCATACAATATTTGTCCTTTTGTGTCTGGCTTATTTCACTCAAAATGATTTCTTCAAGGTTCATCCATTCCTTTTTAAGCATTCCTTTTTAATGCTGAATAATATTATCTTGTACATATAAACCACAATTTTATTTATCCATTCATCAATTGATGGACACTTAGGTTGCTTCTATCTTTTGGCAGTTGAATTAATGCCCCTATGAACATCAATGTGCAAATATCTGTTAAAGTCTCTGCTTTCAGTTCTTTTAGATGTATGCCTAGTAGTAAGATCACTGGGTCATTTGGTAATTCTATACTTAGCATTCTGAGGAACTGTCAAACTGTCTTCCACAGTGGCTGCTGCCAGCAATGAATGAGTGTTCCTATTTCTACGCTTTCTCTCTGATGCTTGTGATTTTGTTTTTTTTTTTTGCTTTTTTAATAGTAGCCATTCTCGTCGCTGTGATATGATACCTTATTGTTTTGATTTGCATTTCCCTAATAGCTTGTGGTGTTGAACATCTTTTCATGTGCTTTTCAGCTATTTGTATATCCTCTTTGGAGAAATGTCTATTCAGGTCTTTTGCCCATTTTTATATTGGATTGTTAGTCATTTTGCTGTTAAGTTGTAGGATTTCTTTATATATTCTGGATATTAAACTCTTATCAGATATGTGGCTTCGAAATATTTTCTCCAATTGAATAGGTTGTCTTTCAGTTTTATGATATAGTCCTTTGCACAAAAGTTTTTAATTTTGATGAGGTCACATTTCCTTTATTTTTTCTTTTGTGGCTTGTGCTTTTGGTGTAAAGTCTAAGAAACAAATGCCTGACACAAGATTCTAAAGATGCTTCCCTATGTTACCTTCTAGGAGTTTATAATACCAGATCTGATATTTAAGTCTTTAATCCATTTTGAATTAACTTTTGTCTATGATGTGAAATAGGGGTCCTTTTTCATTCTTTTGCATATAGATAAAAGTTCACCCATCACCATTTGTGGATGAGACTATTCTTTCCCAATTGAGTGGCCTTGCATGCTTATCAAAAATCATCTGGCCATAGGGCGGGCCATGGTGGCTCAGCAGGCAGAGTTCTTGCCTGCCATGCCGGAGACCTGGGTTCAATACCCAGTGCCTGCCCATGTAAAAAAATAATAAAAAGAGATTAAAGAAATGAACTGACCATACATGTGAGGGTCTATTTCTGAACTCAGTTTGATTCTATTGATCAGTTATATCTACCCTTGTGCCAGTAACATGTTTTGACCACTGTAGTTTGTAATATGCTTTAAAGTCAGGAAGTGTGAGTGCTCTAATTTTGTTCTTTTTTCAAGATTTTGGCTATCTGGGGTCACTTTTCCTTTCAGATAAGTTTGATAATTGGCTTTGCCATTTCTGCAAAGTAGGCTGTTGGAATTTCTATTGGGATTGTGTTGAATTGATATCTAAACAGTATTTTGTCTTCCAGACCATCAACATAGAATGTCCTTCCATTAATTTAGATCTTCTTTGATTTCTTTTAGCGGAGTTTTGTAGTTTTCTGTCCTTGGTTAAATTTATTCCTAGATATTTGATTCTTTTAGTTCTTATTGTAAATGAAATTTTTTGTTGTTGTTGGTTTCCTCTTTATGGCTTAGTACTAGCATATAGAAACGTTACTGATTTTTGCACATTGATCTTGTACCCTGCCACCTTGTTGAATTCATTTATTAGCTATAATAATTTTATTATAGCTTTTTCAGGACTTTCTACATGTAAGATCATTTCATCTGCAAATAGTAAGTTTTACTTCTTCCTTTACAATTTGCATGCCTTTTATTTCTTTTTCTTTCCTAATTTTTCTGGCTAGAATTTCCAGTACAATGTTGAATAACAGTGGTGAAAGTGGGCATCTTGTCTTGTTTCAGATTGTAGAAAGCTTTCAGTCGTTCACCATTGAGTATGATGTTAGCAGTAGGTTTTTCATATATACCCTTTATCAATGTTGAAATTTTCTTCTATTCATATTTTTCTAGTGTTTTCTAGTGTTTCAAGAAAGGATGCTGAATTTTGTCAAATGCCTTTTCTGCATTGATTGAGAGGATCATGTGAGTTTTTCCTTTGTTCTGTTAATGTGTATTACATTAATTCATTTTCTTATGTCACACCAGCCTTGCATAAGAGGGATAAATCGTGCTTGGTCATTGTGTATATTTCTTTTAATGTGTTATTGGATTCATTAGCTATTGTTGATGATTTTTACATCTATATTAATAAATTGGTCTGTAATTGTTTTATTGTATTTTTATATGGTTTTGGAATAAGAATGATGTTGGCCTCAGGATAAAGTAGGTAATGTTCCTCCTGTTCAGCTTTTTCGAAGGGTTTGAGCAAGATTGGTATGTATTCTTCTTCAAGTGTTTGGTAGACTTCACCTGTGAAGTCATCTAGTCCTGGGCCTTTCTTTGTCAGGGTTTTTTGATGACTGATTCAATCCCTTGTAATTGGTCTGTTGAGATCTGTTTATTATAGAGTCAATTAAGTTTATTCATTTGTTTCTATGAATTTGTCCATTTCTTCTAAGTTGTTTAATTTGTTAGCATATAGTTGTTCATAGTATCCTCTTATTATCATTTTTGTATATGTGGGGTTTATGGTAATTTTTTATTTTATTTGTTTCTTCTGTCTTTTTCTCTGTCTAGCTAAAGGTTTATTCAATTTTATTGATCTTTTCAATAACCAACTTTTGGTTTTGTTATAAAATCAAAATAAAATTTCCTGTTTCATTTATTTCCTCTCTATTCTTAATTCCTTCTTTTTGTTTGGTTTGTGTTCATTTTGCTCATCTTTTTCTAATTCTTTAAGGGGGAAGTTTAGGTTATGGATTTGAGTTTGTTCTTTTTTTTTAATTTTACATAGGCATTCATAACTATAAATTTCCTTCTATAAAGCACTGCTTTAGCTACAGTCCTTAATTTTTGGTATGTTGTGTTTTGGTTTTATTCATTTCAAAATATTTTCTAATTTCTCTTGTAATTTCTGCTTTGGCCCAGTAGTTACTTAGAAATGTCTTGTTTAATTCCCACATATTTGTGAATTTTCCAGATTAATTTCTTTTTTTTTATTTTAACATTTGTTCCCCCTATTATTTATTTTTATTCCATATGTTCTACTCATCTGTTGACAAGGTAGACAAAAGGAGCATCAGAAACAAGGTTTTCACAATCACACAGTCACATTGTGAAAACTATATTATACAATAATCATCAAGAAACATGGCTACTGGAACACAGCTCTGCATTTTCAGGCAGCTCCCTCCAGCCTCTCCACTACATCTTGAATAACAAGGTGATATCTACTTCATGCGTAAGAATAACCTCCAGGATAACCTCTCGACTCTGGAATCTCAGCCATTGACACTTTGTCTCATTTCACTCTTCCCCCTTTTGGTCGAGAAGGTTTTCTCAGTCCCTTGATCCTGAGTCTCAGTTCATTCTAGGATTTCTGTCCCACGTTGCCAAGAAGGTCCACACCCCTGAGAGTCATGTCTCACGTAGACCGGGAGGGTGGTGAGTTTGCTTATTGTGTTGGCTGGAGAGAGAGGCCACGTCTGAGCAACAAAAGAGGCTCTCTTGGGGGTGACTCTTAGGCCTAATTTTAAGTAGGCTTGACCTATCCTTTGTGGGGTTAAATTTCATCTGAACAAACCCCAAGACTTGGGGCTCAACCTGTAGATTTGGTTGTCCACACTGCTTGTGAGAATATCAAGAATTCAACTTGGGAAAGTTGAATTTTCCCCCATTCTCACCATTACCCAAAGGGGACTTTGCAAATACTTTTCCACTCACTAATCAAATCACTCTGGGATTTATTGGGGCATCACTCTGGACAAACCAACAAAATCCCATGTCCTATTCAAGGTTCCATGTACTTATGGTGTTCAATCAAGCTATCTACATAAGTTATATTAGGAAATGCACTAGTCAAAATATTAATTTTGTACCAAATAAACATTTTTTGCTTTAGTCTCACACATAAGTTGAAATTTTAAAATATTAATTACCATCTATTTTCAGCACCCTGCACTAATGACATTCCTTTGTTCTTCCTCAGGCAAAAACATTTTTTAAATTTGTACATTTAGTCACTTCCAGATTAACTTCTGTTACTTATTTCAAATTTCATTCCATTGTGGCCTGATAATATGTTTATTATCTGGTTGATTTCAGTCTTTTAAAATTTATTGAGGCTCTTTTCTTAATAGCCTAAGATATGGTCTATCCTGAAGAATAGCCTATATGCTCTCAAGAAGAATGTTCATTCTACTCTTGAATGGAGTGTTCTATAGATATTATAGATATTCTGTTAGATATAGTTGGCTTATAGTGCTGTTCATGTCTTCTGTTTCCTTGTGATTATCTGACTAGTTCCTCTATCTATTATTGAAAGTAGAATATTAAAATCTCTAAAATATATTATTGAATTGTCATTCCTTCAATTCTGTCTCTTTTTGCTACTTTGGGCCTGTAAGTACATATATTTTTATAATTTATAATAGTTATGCCTTCCTGATATACTGACAACTTCACATTATAAAATAACCTTCTTTATCTATAGTAACAGTCTTTGTCCTAAAGTCTATTTTGGCTGATATTAATATAGCTACTCCACCTTTCTTTTGGTTATTGTTTCTATGCCATCCTTTTACTTTCAACCGTATGTGTCTTTCTATTCTGCAAACTGGAAAATCTCAGTTGATATCTCTCAGATTAATTGATTCTTCTACCAGTTCAAATAGACTGTTGAGCCCTCTGGTGAGTTTTTCATTTCAGTTATTGTACTTTCAACATCAGAATTTCTATTAGCTTTTTTTTTTTTTTTTTAACTTAACTTCTACCTCTTTTTTAATTCTCTCTATTTAGGTGAAACACTGTACTCAGATTTTTCTTTAAATAATTTAAAATGGTGCCCTTTAGTTCTTTAGACACATTTATTATAGCTTATTGGAATTCTTTGTCTAGTAATTCCAGTGTCTTTGAGACAGTTTCTATTAACTGCTCTTTCCATGTATGGGCCATACTTTGTTGTCTCTGTGCTTGTCTCAAATTTTTGTTGTTGAAAAATTGGGCATTTTAAATAAAAAATTGTGGCTATTCTTAAAATAAGATTCTCCCTCCCCTGTCCAGTGTTTGTTGTTTTTGTTGCTATTTGTTTAATGGTTTTCCTGGACTAATTTTGTAAAGTCTGTAGTTTTTGTCTTGTGCAACCACTGAAATTTTTGCTTGATTAACTTGTTGTTCAGCCTAGAGATGAAAGAGATTTCCTAAAATACCTGTCAACAAAAAGTCTCACTACCTTTGCCAGGATCATTTGTGAATGTGTTGGATCATGATTTGAATGTTCTAGTAGACAGTTTACAACTATATCTTAGCCTACAATTCATGTTTTACACCGAGCCTCTAGGTTAGCCATAAATAAGAGTTGAGGCCTTCTGAAGTATTTTGTGAGCATGGTTAAGGCCTTGGACATGCACACAGCCTTACTTAATGTGATCTTCTAGATTAAAGCCTTCTGTGGACATCTCATTCCCCAGTTTTTCCTTTTAGGTTTTTCCCATTGCCATCTTTTTTGCTCCAAGTGGTATTGAAGTCTCAGCCAGTTGCTGCTGATTGTTTTATAACAAAGCTGTTTGCATAAGTCAACTCAGGTCAAAGCATCACAAGGCCTGAGCTTTTCAGGTTTGAGACTTGTAAAATAGTGAGGATGGGGATGGGGCTTTTAAAACTGTTCTGTCCTTTCTGTGGCTACTACACTGCTGGTTCTTTTTCACAGCTATTGTAATTGTGTGGTTATTGATTTTCAGGGTAATCCTGTGACTGGAATGGAATTAGGGTTAAAATGCCACAAAGCTTATTGTTCTTACTAAAATTCAGCCATTTTTCTTGATAAACCTCTGTTGGAATGTTGCAAGCAATTAGTAAATATTCAGAGTTCTGAAAAGTTGATTTTGTTGGTTTTTGCTAGCGATCTTGTTGCTTTATGGAGAAGACAATTTTTGGAGGTCGTCTATCCACCATTCCAGCAATGCTTCTTTCTCAACATTCTCAACTTTTGACGTAGGAGAAAAATAAACTGTACCAGTTTTTACAAGCTGAACTTTCTAAGCTAATAAAATAAGAGCCTTCCTTTAATTTAATTTAATTTTCCCAAAGCACTGGCTTTTCCTAAAAATTATCCTTACATTTACTCATAGTCTTTTATTTTTTTATTAATGGCTTTTAAAAACTCAAATGAAAAACTGCATATGATATTGGTATTTGTTTTAATGAACTGCTGGGAATAAAAAAATCTAGATTCATTCGCATGATGAATATATATTGAACACCTATCATGTCAAGCCTATAAAAGGTAACTAAGGAACACAAAGTCGCCAGTCAAAGGGATTTCATCTCAGGATTTAACAAAATTAATAGCTAAATAAATTGAATGAGGGAAATGCTATGAAAGAAGCAAATAGATCCAGAAATAACTTCTTAGTTATAGAAGTTACAGGAACTTATTTCTATAGCCTCCTCTTTCTGCAGTGTATTTTATATCCCAGTAAATTACTGGGATTATTGACCACAGAAATAATTAGCATCAATCACAGTGCCCAGAGAAAGAACTTTTCCTATTTGACATAAATTTTTTAGAACATTATCACTTTGCTGATTTACCATGGGTCTACATTTTTATGAAAACAAATTTGTTCTTTGAAGCTGAGTATCAGTGAAAAATAATTATTTGCATTCACTGAATGCCAAAGAGGGAAACTTAAAGTCAAACATGGGATTTTTCCATACTAGGGTAAGGTGGAGTAAGCAACTTCATCTCATTTAAGGCAACTAAAAACCCTGAACGGAATGTAAGGAGTGGCTATTTGAGGTCTTTGAAAAGATAATAGTAGGCTGATTGAAGAAGCAAATAAGAACTCAAAAAAATACAACTAAGTCAGTCGTGAGTTTCCTGAGTGTTTCTTGTCCTGGGTTGAAAACCTGAATTCTAGAACTGCATATCATAGTAGTTCCTATGATGTAGAGATAGTGGGAGGAATCCCCTAGACTTTTTTGTTTGTTTTTCCTTTGTCTTCTTTCTAGGCAAGCCCTAATCCCCAAACATTCCTGAGATGGCACTAAAACTTTCAGGAAAATTAATCCTCTGACCAGAGAAACTGAAGCCAAATAGTAGGAGGAAGAGATTACCATTAATTCTTTTCTCTCTCTCTAACATCACACTATTTGGTCTGCACCAAATAATGAAAGTATATGGCAGAAGGGAAACCCAAAGCCCCAGGTTTCTAGTTGGAGGACAAAGATGACTAGATTTTGGGTAACTGGAGAATATTGCAGAGATTATGGAGAGAAGGGAACTCAAGAAAAATTTACATCAATTTGTGTATGACATGGAATTATCCCTGAGTTGTACATGCATGGTTTTGATCATAAACAGCATACCAAAGGCTCTGAGAACTGAACAATGAAAAGGATGGAGCCAAGGTCCCACCTTGTACCTGTGTGGTGTGCGTGCAGGACAGATATGAATAGCAGTGAAAAATAGTGGGAAATAGAACTGCAGTCCACAGAAGGTAGGTTGACAGTTGAAACTTAAGCCTAACAAAGTTATTTGCCTGCTGAAAAATAACAATAAGGTTTTAAAAATCTAAAGTCTTAATAATATTTAAAATGTTCAGTTTACAAGCCAAAATTACTCATCCCATGAGCCAGAAAACTCTCATCAAAAGAGAAGAGAATTAACATATGCTCTGACATAACCAGTTTTTGGAATAACCCAAAACTTTTAAGTAGATAATTTTATTGCCAAGAAGTAAAGGCAAACACTTTTGAAATAAGTGGGAAAATAGTGTCAGCAGAGAAATAGAAACTATAAAAAAGAAACAAATTTAGAACTAAAATGTACAGTAACCAAAATGAAAATTTCACTCGGTGGCCTCTATAACAGAATGGAGATGACTAGGGAAACATTAGTAACTATTAAAATAGATCGATAGAAATTATCCAATCTGAGAAGAAATAGAAAAATGAAAAGTGAGCAGAGCCTCCAGGACCAGAGACAAATGGTCTAAATTTGTGTCATTGGAATCTTAGAAGCAGAAATGAAAGTATGTATCTTAAGAATTAATGGTTGAAAACTCCATAAATTTGGTGAGAGAAAGTTTCTGAAAGTTCAGCAAATTCCAAATAGGATGTTTTAATTTGTTAATGCTGCCAGAAATGCAATATACCAGAAACAGGTTGGCTTTAATAAAAGGAATTGATTAAATTACAAGTTTACAATTCTAAGACCATAAAAATATCAAACTAAGGCAGTCAGAGAAAGATTCCTTGATTGAAGAAAGGCTGACCTAGGAAAGGATATGATGGCTTCTGCTGGTCTTTGGCTTGGTTTCAAACAGATTCTTCAGGGTCATTTTCTCTCTGCATCTCCAGAGGTCGCAGTATCAACTCTGAAGCTTTTTCCAAAATGGTTCCATCTCTTTTTTTTAAAAAAATCATAAGGATATCTTCATGCTCTATACAGTTCATTCAAAGTACAATGATTCCCTCTTAAAGGACTCTGGTAAGTGGCCCACATTGAATGGGTAAAGACACAACTCCATGAAAACCACCTAATCAAAAGGTCCTACCCTAAACAGTAGTGAACCAATATTTAAAAACGTGGCTTTTCTGGAATACACAACTGTTTCAAACAGGTACATAGGATAAACTCAAGAAATTCACGCCCAGACACAGTATAATTAAACAAATGAAAACCAAAGACAAAAACCTTCAAGAGAGCCAGAGATAAAACATTACTTATAAGGGAACAGTTATTCAAATGAACAATTTTTTTTATTAAAAATTATGAAGGCCAGAAGGCAGTGGGACCACATTTTTTAAGTGCTGGAAGAAAACAACTGTCAAACCAGACTTCTATGTCTAGCAAAAATATCCTTAGGTAAAAATAAAGACACCCTCGAAAGAAGACTAAGAGAATCTGTTTTTCAGCAAAGCTGAGCTGAAAGATGTACCAAAGAAAAATTTTTCAGGCAGTAGGGAGATGATATCAGAGGGAAACTTGGGACTTTAGGAATGATGTAAGAACCTCAGCGATGGTAATTATCTGAGTAAACAGATATTTTCCTCTTCCTATAGTCTTTAAAACATGTATAACAGTTGAATGCAAAAATTATTGTTGTCTAGTGGGATTTTCAGTGTAAGTAAATGTGATATATATGACAACTAGATTTAAGGGCGGGAGGAAGAATGGATCAATATGATGGTAGGTGTTTACATTCCATTTGAAGTAAAATTTTAATTTTCAAAAACTGAAAAATTATATTTAGAATAACAAAACCATATAAAGTTATATGGTAAAATAATCCAATAGATGTGTTGAATTGGAATATTCAAAAATATTCAAAACTTAAAAGTAGAAAAGAAGAAACAGGAGATAAACAGAAAACAAAGAAACAAGCAGAAACCTAAATTCAAACAGATCAATTGTCACATTAGATGTAAATTAAACACTGCATTTGAAAGACAGAGATATACTGATAATAGTAATCCAAAGACCTGACTTTGTGCTCTCTAAAGACCCAAAACAAATATAATGATAATGTTAGTTAAAAGCAAAATATGAGGGATGATGTCACACAAAATGAAGTAGGAAGCTCTAGGGTACTGTTCCTCCATTAAAACAACCAATAAACTGAGGAAGGGGAAAGCTAGCAGAATCAACTATTTCAGAATTTGGAACCTAATTGGACACTTATAACAACCTGTATAGAGCTTGATGATGTCAGTGACTGCTTTTTTTTAGTTGGAGAACAACATATACAAACTAGTTAAAATTCCCCATTCATCAGCTGTGCCATGACTGTGGGAATAGAGACACATTCTTGGAGCAGATGGTTGGTGTTCAAGGTGCCTTGTCCAAAAACTTTCAGTTGTACGTTTTGGTCAGGAGACAGATCCCTGTGGAACCAGATGTTTGCCTTGGTTTTGGGTGACTTGGGTTGCAGTGGTTTTCTCCAGTGGAATTGGTTGACTAAAGGAATTGCAACACCTTCCCCACCCCATTTTTTGAACAGTTGTCTGGGAACATTTAAGGAAATCTTTGCCAGATGATGGTCTGACCACAGAGGTTAAAAAAAAAAACAAACAAACTCTTGTGAAACTCTTGTGACCAAAACAAGAAATAAAGTCTTTGAAAGAATAGTTTTGAAATTCAAAAAAGGATGATTGCAGCCCTCAACAAATAAAAGTCATCAATCTCTGAAGAGTGAGAGAATATAATTTCCAAAGTTGATACAATACTCAGAATGTCTAGTTAACAATAACAACAAAATTAAAAAGTACACTAAGAAACAGGGAAAATGTGGTTCACTGACAGAAAATAAAGAATTTTATATCAACTGTTATTGAAGAAGCCCAGAAATTGAAATTGTTGGTCAAAGAAGTTAAATCAACCGTCTTAAATATGCTCAGGTTGATAAAGGAAACCATAGACAAATAAAGAAATTAGGAAAATGATGTATGAACAAATGAGAACATTGAAAAGTGATAGAAATTATAAAGAGAACACAAATAGAAATTCTGGAGCTGAAAAGTATAATAAATAAAATGAAAAATTCACTAGAGGAGTTTAATTGCAGATTTCAGCAGGGAGAAGAAAGAAACAAACTTGAGGGAAAAGGCAATCAAAAGTGTCCATTCTGCAGAGCATAAAGAATTAAGAATGAATAAAATGGAATAATAGGGACCTGAGGGACACCATCAAGTGTACCAACATGTTAATCATAGGCATCACAGAAGAAGAGAGGGGCTGAAAAATATTTGAAGAAATAATGGCTAAAATTTTCTCAACCTGATGAAAAATATGAATTTACACATCCAAGAATGCCAATGAACTCTTAACAGGACATTCTCAAAGAGATTCACACTGAGACACATCATAGTAAAATTATCAAAATCCAAAGAAAAACAGTCTTGAAAGCAACGAGGCAGAAGTGCCTATTGGTATATAAGGACCCTCAATAAGATTAACAGCTGACTTCTTACCAGAAATCATGGAGGCCAGAAGGCAGTGGGGTACTATATTTGAAGTCCTAAAAGAAAAATAAATCTAGTAACCAATAATTCTATATAGACAAAACTATCCTTCAAGAATGGAGGAGAAATTAAGATATGTCCAGATAAAGAAAAGCTTGGAGTGCATTACCAGTAGACCTATGCTATAAGAACTACTAAGGGAGTTCTTCAGTCTGAAATGAAGATGGGGCAGTAACTCAAAGGTTTAAGAAGAAATAACACTGGTGAAAGTAAAAATACAGGTAAATATAAAATCCAGTATTATTGTATTTTTGACTTTGTAGGTGAGGACACATCTTCATAGAAACCATCCAGTGTTACCACCTACAATTGGGTAGGCCACATCTCCATGGAAACAATCAGAAAGTTCCCACTCAGCAATATTGAATGAGGATTAAAGGACATGGCTTTTCTGGGGTACATAATAGCTTCAAACCAGCACAGATGCAAAGACACCAAGAGGTTGAGAATAAAAGGATGGAAAAGATAGCCTATATATGTAGTAACCAAAAGAGAATTGAGGTTGCTATAATATTGTCAGACAAAATAGACTGTATACCAAAAAGGTGACAACAGACAAAAGGTTCAATCCATTGCAAAGATATAACAATTACAAACATATACATGAAATCACAAAGTCCCAAAAATATGAAGCAAATACTGACAGAATTGAAAGAAGGCGGTTTTCCACTAATAGTTGGGAACTTCAATAGGCCACTTTTATTAATGAATAGAACAATTAACCAGATGATCAACAAGGAAATAAAAGGTATGAGCAACACCATAAGGCAACTGCCCTAACAGACATCTAAAGGCACTCTGCTCAATAACAGAATACACATTGCTGTCAAGTGCACATGGAGCATTCTTTAGGATGGACGTTATGTTATGGCATTAAAAAATCAAGAAGTGCGGCTGCCGTGGCTCAGCAGGCAGAGCTCCGACCTGCCGTGCTGGAGGTCTGGAGTTCGATCCCTGGTGCCTCCTGCCCATATGCAAATTTAAAAAAAAAAAAAGAAAGAAAAGACTATTTTGTCAATACATGTCAATGTTATTCATGCCAAATAAACCTAACATACATTTTACTGTATTTTGCTCAGAGGTTAAGCACATTAAATAAAATGATGAGATTTAAAAAAAAAAAATAAAAAAATAAAAAAAAATCAAGAAGTTTTAAAAGGTTGATCATACAAAGTATCTTTCCCTATCAAAATGGAATGAGGGTGGACCACGATGGCTCAGTGGCAGAGTTCTCGCCTGACATGCCAGAGACCCGGGTTCGTTTGAAAACAAAAACATAACACACTAAAATGTAGAGGATGCAGTGAAAGCACTCTAAAATAAAAATTTATAGCTGTAAATGCCTACAATAAAAAAGATCTCAAGTCAATCACCTAAATTTACATCTTAAGGAATGAAAAAAAAAAAAAAAGAGCAAACTAAAACCCAAAGCTAGAAGGAAGGAAATACTAATAGATTAGAGTGGAGATCATTGAACTAGAGAATGGAAAAAGAAACAACCCAAAAGTTGGTTCTTTGAAAAGATCCACAAAATTTAAAAATCTTTACCTAGAATGACAAGGAAAAAAGAGAGAAGATACATATAACTAAAATCGGACATGAAAATGGGGGCATTACTACAGATTATATAGAAAGAAAAAGGATTATAATACTCTGAACAATTATAACAAATTAGATAGCCTATATAAAATAGATTCCCAGAAACACAAACTACTACCAGACTGACAAAAGAAAAAATGTACAATCTGAATAGACCTTGTTCTAGTTTGCTAGCTGCTGGAATGCAATATACCAGAAACAGAATGGCTTTTAAAGGGAGAATTTAATGAGTTGCTAGTTTACAGTTCTAAGGCTGAGAAAATGTCCCAATTAAAACAAGTCTATAGAAGTGACCAATCAAAGGCATCCAGGGAAAGATACCTTGGTTCATGAAGGCCGATGAAGTTCAGGGTTTCTCTCTCAAGTGAGAAGGCACATGGCGAACACAGTCAGGGCTTCTCTCTTGGCTGGAAGGGCACATAGTGAACACAGCATCATCTGCCAGCTTCCTCTCCTGGCTTCCAGTTTCATGAAG
>PVIY010039294.1:0-23213 GCA_004026745.1 Myrmecophaga tridactyla
AGGGGTAAGGGGTATGGTATGTATAATCTTTTTTTTTTCTGTTATCATTTTATTTCTTTTTCTAAATCGATGCAAATGTTCTAAGAAATGATGAATATGCAACTATGTGATGATATTAAGAATTACTGATTATATATGTAGAATGGAATGATATGTTAATATTTTTGTTTGTTAATTTTTTTAATTAATAAATAAAAAAATTAAGCATTTTTGTGCATCAAAGAACTTTGTCAAGAAAGCAAAGAGGAATATTGTGAGCCATTGATTATATACCAAGTATGGAATGTTCGTATGTTAAGAATGTTCATGTTTATATGTTGCTTTGTTTTGTCAATAAAAATATTTTTTAAAAAAAGAAAGAAGAAAGTAAAAAGGCAGCCTACACAATGGGAGACATTATTTGGAAACAACATATCAGATAAGGGTCTAGTATCCAGAAAATATAAAGAGATTGTTCAACTCAACAACAAAAAGACAAACCAGTTACAAAATGAGCAAAAAGACATGAACAGACACTTCTCAGAAGAAGAAATACAAATGGCTGAGAGGTGCATGAAAAGATGCTCAACTTCCCTGGCTATTAGGGAAATGCAAATCAAAACTACAATGAGATATCATCTCACACCCACCAGAATGGCCATTAGCAATAAAACAGGAAATGACAAGTGCTGGAGAGGATGTGGAGAAAGAGGCACACTTATCCACTGTTGGTGGGAATGTAAAACGGTACAACTGCTGTGGAAGGCAGTGTGCTGGTTTGAAAGGATGTATGTCCCCTAGAAAAGCCACATTTTGATCAAACTTCCATTTCATAAAGGCAGAATAATCCCTATTCAATACTGTATGTTTGAATCTGTAATTAGATAATCTCCCTGGAGATGTGATTTAATCAAGAGTGGTTGTTAAACTGGATTAGATGACGACATCTCTCCACCCATTTGGGTGGGTCTTGAGAAGTTTCTGGAGTCCTGTAAAAGAAGAAACATTTTGGAGAATAAGAGATTCTGAGAGAGCAGAGAATGACGCAGCCATTAGAAGCAGAGTCCACCAGCCAACGACCTTTGGAGATGAAGAAGGAAAGTGCCTCCCGGGGAGCTTCATGAAACAGGAAGCCAGTAGAAGAAGCTAGCAGATGAAGCTGTGTTCACCAAGTGCCCTTCCTGATGAGAGAGAAACCCTGAACTTCATCAGCCTTCCTGAACCTGGATGCCTTAGATTGGACATTTCTATAGACTTGTTTTAATTGGGACATTTTCTCAGCCTTAGAACTATAAACTAGCAACTTATTAAATTCCCCTTTTAAAAAGCCATTCTGTTTCTGGTATATTGCATTCTGGCAGCTAGCAAACTAGAACAGGCAATTTGGCAGTTCCTCAGGAAGCTAAGTATAGAATTGGCATATGGTCCAGCAATACCATTGCTAGTTATCTATTCAGAGGACATGAGGGCAAGGACATAAATGGACATTTGCACACTAATGTTTATAGCAGCATTATTTACAGTCTCCAAGAGATGGAAACAGCCCTAATGTCCATCAACAGTTGAGTGGCTAAACAAGCTGTGGTATATACCTATGATGGGATATTACACAGCTGTAAGACAGAATAAAGTCATGAAGCATGTAACAGTGTAGATGGACCTTGAGGACATTATGCTGAGTGAGATTAGCCAGAAACAAAAGGACAAATACTATATGGTCTCACTGATATGAACTGACATTAATGAATGAACTTGGAGAATTTCAGTTAGGAACAGAGGTCATCAGGAGATTGAAATAGGGTAGAGATTGGATAACTAGAGCTGAAGGGATACAGGTTATGCAAAGGACTGATTGTAAAAATTCAGAAATGGATAGCACAATACTATCTGACTGTAGCACAATAATTATAAGATTCTGACTTGAATTCTGGAGAGAGCCTTAGTGAAGAATACCTCCTCTCAAAAGAGAAAGATAGGGTGGGCCACGGTGGCTCAGCAGGCAAGAATGCTCACCTGCCATGCCAGAGGACCTGGGTTCGATTCCTGGTACCTGCTCATGTAAAAAAAAAAAAGAAAGATACAAGCGATGTGTGTCTCCACTAGAGGAAGGTAGTTCAAGAACATGTGACCAGCCACAATGTACAATCCTGATGTGTAAGAGATGAGTCTTACCTCAGGGAATAAAGTATTTTATATTTGGAATTAAACAAACAAACAAAAAAGGACAGATGAGAGGCAGTATTGGATAGAGATTAAATAAGGGTCATGGCTCAAACCAGCTCTGCTACTTAGCCAGCTGTGTGGCCTTGGGTGGGTCAGTTTTTCCATGCCACAGTTTTCTTACCTGTCAAATGGGGCTGATAATAATAACTGATCAGGAGGTTACTGTAGGGTTTAAGTGGACTGTGCCTGGCACATTCTCCTCTTATAGACAAGCACCCTGAAGCTTACAGAGGTTAAAAATTCAGAATAGTGAAGTCAGGAGCCTGACCTAAAAGTATACATTTTCCCTGCCGTGATTCTACTTGACCTTCTCACATGTTCTTCACTATAGTACGTGCTTTAAAATACCTTTGCTATAAGAAAATATGTTTGATTAGAAAACCATTCTAATTTTTTTAAGTTTTGAAGATTTTTTGAATATAAGATAATTCCTAGCTAAAAAGCAGAGTCATCTCCAGACACATTACTAGATGTTCTAAATAGAGGTTATTTTTTGCCTTTGTCCCAAGAACAATGACAAACATATAAATGAAAAAAAGATTGCTTGTAGACTTCCCAACTGTTTCCTTTTAGGAAGGCTACAAGGAGTTACTTTACTTTTCCTCTTTATATAGTTATACCGAGTTACTTAGCAGACTTAATTAGGAGATATAATGATTAAGATATGGCTCCAAAGTACTGGGAAACAGCAGCACTGAGTGGCTTTGATGAACTTGGTTTTGCTTACATTGCTTGTAACAGCTGCCCTGTTTATGTTGTTTAATTGCTGCATTTGAGTGATTAAACTTAGATCTCAGAGGGAAGGGAGTAGACAACCTGTCTACCCTCATGGAGGAATTTGCCCCTTTCAGAATTTGTTGTTGAGCATGCATCTGTCTCAGGTAATCTAACAGCCACAATAGGCCATTAATAAAAAAAAATCTGTGGGGTGGAGCAATGGCTGAAACTTTAAATGCAGATTTAACTGTACCCTGGAGCGGCCTAGATGTTGCCAGGGGAGCCTTCTAGAGGGCTTTGAAGCAGATAAGAGCAGAGACCCAGGGGCTTGGAGCAGATGGGATTGTTAGCAGCACATGTTTGTTAAATAGGCCCTAAGTTTGTTAAACACAGCAATATGTATCTACAAATTTCAAAATCGGAAGGCTCCACCAGAAGGCTGACTTTAGGAATTCTGGTGTTGGGGAAGAAGGTCAGCTTAAAATAAAATGTGAAATAGAAGTTGTTTGTATTTGATGATTCTGCATTTAAATATTCTTCCTCCATCATTCTCTTCCTGTCTTTAATACGATGTAAATGCAACAGGGCCCTAGCTTGAACCCTAGATTTGGAGCTGGGAAGGATACTTTTTCTCTCTCTTTCTAGTTCCTTTAAATTAGATTGTACCAAATGAAATTGCCCACATTCAACTTTTTGTGACCTACAAAAATGGCAATTTTATTTGGTTCAACCTTTTAGTAGGAATATATTACAGCTTCTTGACCTGTTAAATTTCTCCTGAGGTTCATGTAGCTCTTTCCATACACAGCACTATCTTTTAAGGCCCCTAAATCCTTTCATTGGAATATGATATGGTTCTAGGCCAGAGGTTGCTGAGTAGGTGAAGGAGCCCTGGACTTGGAGTCAGAAATCAGAGATGTGGTGTCTTGCTTTGCTGCTGCTTATACTGTGTGATCTTGGATGAGGCACTCAAGGTCTCTGAGCCAGGGAGGATTAAAGGATATGATGTATGGGAGGGTACCTGGAACAGTACTAGTATGTTCCATAACTGATTTGCTTTCTTTTGAGACTCACAGTTCTCAAATGTCATATCTCTAAAACTGCCCCTTTCATGACACATTGTTTTACACTTGATTTTTAGCCTTATCCTCAGCTTGTGATTTTTGAACGTGATAGTTACTCCTGCCTTCAGTGAACAGCCTACCTGGGGTGCCACCCCTCCTAAACGCAGGATTCTTTGCAGGCAGGTGTCTAGAGTCTTATTTATAGACATTTCCCACTGTTGTTTACCGATTCTCCACAATGATACTCCCCTCCCCCTTCTTGTCTAACATACTTTTTCCAGGTTGTCTTCTTGGTTTTTATCTTGAATATTTAGCATGTAAAATCACAGAGCCAGGTTTCCTTGACTACCGTCAATGCAGATAGGACTTCTTGCTTTTCCCTTGGAGCTCCCCTGGAGCAGCCTCTCCCTGTCCCTCTTAGAGCCCTGGTGCCTCAATGCACTGCTGCCCCAGCCTCCAGGTGGGTAATTAGCCTGGGATAATTCATCCACTGAGAGGTTTTTGCTTGGTTCTTTGGGACACTGAACTCCTGTTACTAACTTGACCACACTCAGGTTCTAATATATTGCCCAGAAGTGTGTGAGACATATTGTATATATACACATTTATAACCACAGCCATTGGGTTTTAAAATGACCTGTGGCAAGAACGTTGCCATATGTCTTCTCTGGGAAAGATGAGCACTCATTTATAGCTATGTATAAAATGAAGAAAGATAGTAATAACACTTTTGAGGACCTAAATGAGAGCACATACTATCTGAAGATAAATTTTACAGTGGTTGTTAAAAAATGTAATAGGTTACAGAATAAGGTGCTGGAATTACTTTCCCATCGGGAAAAATAAACAGGCTTTCAGTTTTCATCTGACTTGGATGATTTGGGAGGCATTTCGCCTGAAGGCAGGAGAATGAGCTTGTTAGCTTTTGAAGTTTTTTCCAGTTTTAGTTCTATGAAAATAAACATAGCTGTCCTTAAGAGAATATGAAACCTGTCAACCCATAATTTATGACTTATATTTATGATATACACTGTAGAAGAGTCATAGTGAAGTGTATGTATAAGACAGTGGGATAATATAGTCTGTGTTGAGGCTGGACCTATTGAGGATCCAGACCCTCTGTACACTCCAGAAAAATGCCTAGACTGCAATATATGAACAGTGCTTCCCACAATGCAAAGGGGTCTTTGAATCTTCAGTTAGTAACCATGGTATAAGAAATGTCTAATATATGATATAACCTATATATCCTATAGGTTATATTCACAATTGACTGTGAATCTTGAAGAAACAGATAAAGCAAAGATTGTTTGACCTAAATATTTTATATCTTAAGAAGAGAAAATGATGAGTCAGGTTCTACATTGTAAATGTTTTGTAACTCGATTAATAATAAGAAATTATGCTACAGCCTACTTTTCCCTTGATTAAAAGAGGTATTTCAAGTTTTGTTTTTTTTTTTTAATTTTCCTTATTTTCTGTCAAAGATGCCAGTATTTAGACTGGTTTATATTGATTGATTTATCTCATATTAACCATGTCTGCTTTTCTTGGCTATTAAAAAAGATGTCCCTCTGCAATCTGTTTAGGATCCCAGTTGTTACCTAGCATCAAAATGCAAACATTTGTTATACTAGATGATTAGAGGACTGAGGCATCCTCTGAACAAGTTATTGATGCCTAACAACATTTTAGCTTACTTCAACATGACATTTATCAATTCATGTTCCTGAACTCACTGTGCCAATTAAAAAAAATGAATTATGGACTCCATTGTATTGGAAAAATCAATGTCTGGTTTTCCTCTTCTAATTTCTTCCTTTCAAGGAATGAATGAGCAGAATTTTTCTCTTTAAATGGTGATGGACTTGAACTTGGCTCTTCTTTCCCTTGCCTCCTACCTTCACGGTCAGTGCCATGGAGTACAGGTCAAGTTTATGGTCATGGACCACAGAATAAGCAGTCCATTTGCAAGTCAAACCCAAGATACTGGGCATCTTAGTTCTGTGTTAATCAGCGCCTCTATGGAGTCACTTCCACATTTAGTAGTGATGCCTTTTTCTAATTACCACTGCCTGTCTGCCTGCTGGACATTTCCACTGGATGTGCTAAAAACACTTCAGATTCAATAGTTAAAACTAAACTCAAAATCACTCCTCAAAGCTGTTCCTCTTCTTGTATTCTGTTGGTCAGTAACTGAAACTAACCTGCACTCAAGTGACTAGGCCAAAAAATGGAGGCATTATCCTAGCTTCCTCTTCTCCTTCGCCATCCTACCCCATTCTTCAAGCCTTGGCAATTCTACCACCTAAACACATTACAAACTGTCATTTTCTCCCTGTTCCCACTGGCACTATTATCATGAAGGCCACCTTCTCTTCTTGCAACTCTTTTTCAGCCATAATTTCTCTTGCCTCTACCTAAAACATGTTTTTCCCATTTTATTTAGCTCAGTCTTCTTCAGCCTTCAGATCTTGGCTGAGAAATCTCCTATTTGAGGAAGCCCCTTAAAAACCCACCAACACTGCATTAGGCTCACCCTGGCCTCAACTCCTGTGGCCTCCTCAGTTCTAACACTTGTACATGGGAATAAATAGCCTGTCTATTTCTCTGTCTCTCCCACTAAACTGTAAGCCCTAGGAAGGCAGGATCCATATCTATTTGCTTCACTTTGAGGGCAGATACTGAGTAGTGATTTGATTAACATTTGTGTAGCAAAGAGCATTAACAAATGTAGTATGTTTTCTGGCTTTCCTTAGTGTGACTGAAAAGAGACTAGTCTGTTAAGACAAAGATTCAAGTACAAATCTATCCCATCAGTTGGTCTGTACCCCATTTGTCCTGCCCTGGCTGAGCTGGTTCCTCCTTGGAGATGGTAGTGGTGATAGCCTAAAAAATTTTTTTAAATCACATCACCTGGATTCCTCTTTAGTGTTGACCTCTTCTTGCTGGGTTTTGCCCTGACCTTCACTGGGCAGCCTATATTCCCCAAACAACCCATACCCTGCCTTTGATTGGCAAGAAAGGATACAAAAGGGCAGATAGCATAGCCCAGGGACTCCTGTGTTTTTACTTGTCCTAATTGCAGTATATGGAAACCCAGCCTACCATCCCAGCAGCAGGGTTGAACATAAAAGCCTCTAAGCACTCAAAATAGATGCTGTAGCTTCCTTACCCTTTTATAACAGAAGATTTCCCAGGGCTCTGACAGTCAATCATTGATTTGTATAGCTTTAGGTAAGGAAGGTCCCAGAATTGCAGCTCTGTTTCTCTCAGTACTTCCTATGATTTTGGATTGATGTGGTTATAACATAGCAATATATATATTTTAAATAGCATTTTGTTATTAACATCTATTCTTAGCCAAGGCTGCCTTGCTGTAAATCCAGTAGGTATATCTTCATTTATTTGGTGGAATGTGAGAGGTGCCAGGGATTAACTCTTCCAGAAATTCACTGTCCCCCATTGATGACCCAGATTCCAACATTCTCAATGTCCTGTGCTCAAGACCTCTTTCAAATAGTAATGCTTTAATATGAACTAATTTTGCTAACAAAACAAGCCTGGGGCAGTGGAAGAGAAGGATAGGAGAAAGCGAGAAGGCAGGAAAGTAAGAGGGATAGAAGAGTTGAATGTGGAACTATAAAACGTGGGTCATGCCAAAGGCAAAATTTAGTTAATTCAAAGCTTCTTTTAGGGTTTAATTTATTTCCTGTTCCAGTATACTTGCCTTGATTTTTTTAGAAGAGGATAATATTTTTACATGATCAATATTCACGTTTTTATGTGCATCAAGGAAGAAATTGAGTGTTATTAATTTGGCTCTTATAATCAGATATAAGGGTTACTCAGTAAAGTCAGGTAAAAACACAGCATAATTTCAACATGATTTCAATTTTTTAGTCATTTTTTTGTGAAATACAACATATATACAAAAAAAGAAAAAAATCAATAATTTTCAAAGTATGCTTCAACTTATAGTTATAGTACAGATTTCAGCATTTGTTGTAGGTTATCATCCACTATTTTAGATTTTTCCTCTAGCTGTTCCAAAACACTCGAGGCTAAAAAAAATATCAGTATAGTTATTCAGCAGTCATACTCATTTGTTAAATCCTATTTTCTTTGGGGATCTTTCTTTTGATCCTTCTCCAAATCTATAGGGATCTTTGGGGAATGCCCCTTCTAACTTTTTCTTGTTGAGAAGGGGTGCTGACAATAAAGGATAGGGGGATGTAATTAGTTGATGGTTTTGGAGAGGTTGGTCCCTCTGAGTTTCAGAATTTGCCGGACTTAGGAACCCCCTAGAAGTTATAGACTTCAACAAAGTAAATTTAGTGCATGAGACTTTCATAGTTAGAACCCTAGGTGTTCAAAGAATGAACAGGAATGATATTGGTTGGGGGTTGGCAAACCAAGGTAATTTAGTAATATCTAACTGAGGCTTTTATAAGAGTAGCCTCCGACTGGTTGAACTCTTAACTATTTGAACTCTGTTAGCAACTGATGACTTGTTTTGTTACATTTCTTTTCCTCCTTTTGGTCAAGAAAACATTGTTGATCCCCTTGATGCCAGAGCCAGTCTCATTCCTGTGAGTTATGCCCCACATTGTCAAGGAGTTTTTCCCTTCTGAATGTCATGTCCCGTGTAGTGGAGAGGGTAATGATTTTCCTTGAAGTGTTGGCTTAGAGAAAGAGAGAGAGCTTTCATCCGAGCAACAAAAGAGGTTCCCTGGAACAACTCTTAAGCCTCATAAGAGATAGTCTTAGCTTCTCCACTATAAAAATAAGTTTCATAAGGGCAGCCCTCAAAATCAAGGGCTTAGCCTATTTTCTTGGGAGTCCCCAATGTTTGAGAGGATACCAGAGGTTCCATATTTTTTACTTCGGTTCTGCAGGCTACTCTACCAATACTTTAAAATGATCAGCCCTCCATAGTCTGAGATGTATCCAGGTATTTACATTAAGCTGTGCAGAATTACAAGGTCTCTCTCACTTTCTAGTCTCCATGTGTTTGGGTTGTTTAAATGAGCTATCCAGACAGGTTGATTTAGATTGTGTATTACAGAAAACTTAGGTTCTATATACAATAAAACTCTCTGCCTTTGGTCTCATACAGTAGTTGAAAATCTAGAGTATATACACTTATCATTTTTTATCCTGTGTTCTAATTAACCTTAGTCTCAGCCAGATTGGCTTCATTTTTATCTCTAATTGAAGCCTGATCTCTTTTTCAGTTACTTCACCTGTTACTGTATGTAGCAATGCTGACTTTCAGAGCTAAAGAACTCCAGCTCTGAGTCTTAGGTGTCAGAGAGGTACTCAAAGTTTCATGGACATACCATCTTATACACACATAGTTCAGTGTCTCAGAGTCTAAAAAAATACAGCTTTAAACTAAGTGTGGCTGCTGTTAGAGCTTACAATCTAGGCTCCAGTTTTCTTAACAAGTATTTCCTGAAAGAGACCATAGCATAATTCTTCTTCTGTTTCTGGTTGATATTGCACACACATTGTCCCCAAGGTTCATTCAGTTCATTGCATGCCTCACAGCATCATTCTTCTTTGCAGCTGCACAGTATTCCAGCATATAAATATGTCACAGTTTACCTTTCGGCTTCTCAGACATTGTGCCCTTTGGCCCCCTCCATCCGTTGATTGTCATTCATAATGTACAAAATAAACAAACCTTGCCAGTTTGAAACTTTTGTGTACTCTAGGAAAGCCATCTCCTTTAATCCTGATCCAATATCATTGGGGGGATCTTTCTGATTAAGTTGTTTCCATGGAGATGTGACCCACCCAGTGGGGATGGGATTTTTTTTATTAGGTATTGTGTTAGTTTGCAAGCTGCCAGAATGCGATATACCGGAACTGGTATGGCTTTTAAAGAAGGGAATTTAATAAATTACAAGTTTACAGTTCAATAAGTGAAAGTGTCCAAATTAAGGTACCAACGTGAGATTACCTGCACTCAAGACAGGCCGATGGGTCAAGAACACCTCTGTCAACTGGGAAGTTATGTGGCTGGCATCTGCTGGTACCTTGCTCCTGGGCTCTGTTACTTTCAGCCTCTGTTCCTATGGGGGTTCCTCACTTTTCTTCTTTGAGGCTGGCTTTCATCTCTTGGCATGCCTTGGCTCACCCCAAGTTCTGACTTGCTTGACATCTCATGGTGCCATCTGCTGGGCTCCAAGCATCTCCAAACATCAGTATCTTTTCTCTGAGGCAACTGTTCTCCAAGCATCTACATCTGCTCTGTCATGTCTGAGACTTCTGTCATTTCGGTCTCTCTCCAAAATGTTTCTCCTTAATTGATTCTAGTAAACTAAACAAGACTCACCTGGAATGGTGGAATCACATCTCTATCTAGTCAAAAGGTCACACCTACAATTGGGCATGTCATGTCTCTATGGCGATAATCTAATCAAACGTTTCCAACCTACAGTATTAAATCAGGATTAAAAGAAGCAGTTGCTCCCACAAGATTGGATCAGGATTAAAACATGGCTTTTTTAGAGTACATAATACTCTCAGACTCTGCATAGGTGGTTTCCATGGAGATGTATCTCTATCCATTTATATTGGATCGCTTATTGGAGTCCTTTAAGAGGGAACCATTTTGGAAAAAGCTTCAGAGCTGACAGAGATATTTGGAGATACAGAAAGAAAATGCCCCCAGGGAAGCCATTTGAAATGAGAAGCCTGAAGAGAAAGCTAGCAGTCGCCATGTGCCTTCCCAGCTGACAGAGAAGCCCCAAATGTCATCAGCCCTTTCTTGAGTCAAGGTATCTTTGTCTGGATACCTTAATTTGGATATTTTTATGGTTTTAGAATTGTAAACTTGTAACTTAATAAATTCCCTTTATAAAAGCCAACCCATTTCTGATATATTGCATTTCTAGCAGCATTAACAAACTAAAACACAAACCATATCTCACAGTGTCCTCTCTTGGTTGTACCATCAGTAGCACTTTCAATTTCAGACCATTTTTATGAGTTAAAGAACTGATAAAAATAACCACTCTAAATATCAAATCAAAAATTCCCCTAATCTCTTGTCCCTGCCCCCTATTATTTACCCCGTTAAGTCATTACTTGTGTATAGAAGCATTAGTTATTTCTGTACATTAATCTTATATCCCACCACTCTGCTGAATTTATTAGCTTTTATTAGCTCAAGTAACTTTGTTGTTGATCTCTCAAGATTCTCCAAATATAGGATCATGTTGTCTCAAATAATGAAAGTTTAACTTCTTCCTTTCCAATTTGGATACCTTTTATTTCTATTTCTCTCTGATCACTCTAGCCAGGACTTCTAGTACAATGTTGAATACTAGTAGTGACAATAGGTGTCCTTGTATCGTTTCCAGTCTTAGGGGGAATGCTTTCAATCTCTCACCATTAAGTAAGATGCTGGCTGTAGGTTTTTCATATATGAGGACGTTTCCTTTGAGTCCTACCTTTTGAAGTGTTTTTATCAGGAAAGGATACTGAATTTTGCTGAATGCCTTTTTAGGATCAATCGATATTATCAGTGATTGTTCCCTTTTGATTTGTTAATGTTCTGGATTACATTGATTTTCTTGTATTGAACTACTGTTGCGTTCCTGGTATGAACCCAACTTGGTTGTGATGTATAATTCTTTTGTTGTGTTTTCCACTTCAATTTGTTAGTACTTGTTGTGAGTTTTTGCATTTATGTTTATTAGGGAGGTTGGTCTGTAGTTTTCCTTTATTATAGCATCTTTACCTGGTTATGAGAGTGATATTAGTTTCATAAAATGGGTTAGGTAGCATTCCTTTTTCCTAAGTTTTTTTGAAAGATTTTGTGCTGGATTGGTATTAATTGTTTTTGGAATGTTTGATAAAATTCCCCTTTGAAGCCATCTGGTCCTGGGCTTTTCTTTGGAGGTTTTTGAAAACTTGTTCTCTTAAATTTTAATTGGTATGTTGAGATCTTCTATTTCTTCTCAAGTCAGTGTGGGAGTTCGTGTGTTTCTAGGAATTTGTCCATTTCATCTAAGTTGTCTAGTTGTTTGATATATAGTTGTTCATAGTATCCTCTTACAATTTTTAAAATTTCTTCAGGATCCATAGCAATGGCCCCCCTTTTGTTTATTTTTGCATCCTCTCTCTTTATCTCCTGTTAGCCTAGCTAGTGGTCCATCAATTTTTTATTTTTCTCAATGAAACAACTTTGTTTTGTTGATTCATTCTATTGTTGTTAGGTTTTTTTTTGTTGTTTTTCTCTAGTTCATTTATTTCTGATTTAATATTTGTTATTTCTTCTTGTCTGTTTGCTTTGGGGTTAGTTTGTTGTTCTTTCTTTAATTTCTCCAGGAGGAGTTAAGTTCTCGATTTTTGCTTGTTCTTGTGTTTTAATATAGGCATTTAGGGCAATAAATTTCCCTCTCAGCACTGCCTTTGCTGCAACCCTTAAATCCTGATATGTTATATTCTCATTTTCATTCTTCTCCAGTTATTTACCAATTTCTCTAGCAATTTCTTCTTTGTCTCACTAAGTACTTAAGAGTGTGTTATTTAATTTCCATATTTTTGTGAAGTTACTGAGTCTTTGGTGGTTATTAATTTCCAGCTTCATTCTGTTGTGGTCAGAGAAAGTTCTTTGGATAATTTCAATCTTACTAAATTTGTAAAGACCTGTTTTGTGTCCCAGCATATGGTCTTTCCTAGAGAGTGTTCCAAGGGCACGAGAGAAGAATGTATATCCTGGTGTTTTTAGTGTGTATCAGCCTATGTATGTCCGTTAGGTCTAATTCATTTATCAAATTGTGTAAGTTCTCTATTTCCTTGTTGATATTCTTTCTAGTGGTTCTAGCTATACTAGAAAGTGGTGTATTGAAGTCTCCCACTATTATTGTTGGAACGTTAATAGCTCTCTTCTGTTTTGCTCATGTGTTTGTCTCATGTACTTTGGAGTTCCTTGATTGGGAGTAGAAACATTATGATTGTAATTTCTTCTTGGTGAATTATTGTTTTTATTAATATGTAGTGTCCTTCTTTGTCTCTTACGATTTAAAGCCTATTTTATCTGATGTTAGTATAGCTATTCCTGCTTTCTTTTGCTTACATCTTGCATAGAACATCTTTTTCTTTCCTTATTTTTCTTTAATTTTTTGTATCCTTGGCACTAAGATGCCTCTCTTGTAAACAACACATAGATGGATCATATTTTTAAATCCATTCTGCCAGTCTTTGTCATTTGATTTGTGAGTTTAGTCTGTTGACTAAACAGATCTTGAATCTACCATCTTATCCTTTAGTTTTTATTTTTCAGATCTAAAATATATTCTTTTCCCTCTCTTTTTATCCTTTAAATTACCCTTACTGGTACCCTTCAATTCTGTGCCCTCCTCTAAACCTCCCTTTCCTGTCTTCTTTTTTTTTTCAGCTGACAGGACTCCCTTTAGAATTTCTTGTAGGTACGTATCTTGTTGACAGATTCTCTCAGCTTTTGCTTGTCTGAGAAGATTTTAATCTCTCTCTCAATTTTGAAGATCAGCCTGGCTTTATAAAGAATTCTTGGCTCGAGGTCTTTCTTATTCAGAATCTTTAATATATCATACCACTGCCTTCTTGCCTCCATGATGCTTGTTGATTAGTCTGAACTCAGTCTTATGTCATTTCCCTTGAATGTAGTGAATCGCTTTTCTCTTGCTGCTTTCAAAACTTTCTAGTTCTCTTCAACATTTGACAATCTAATTAGTATGTGTCATGGAGTAGGCCTGTTTGGATTTATTCTATTTGGGGTTCATTTGACTTCTTTGATTTACATATTTATGTCTTTTATAAGGGCTGGAAAGTTTTCCTGCATGTTTCTTCAGCTAACCTTCCTAGCCCTTTTCTCTTTTCCCTCTGGGACACCAGTCATTCTTATATTTGTGTGCTTCTCATTGTCCATCATTTCCCTGAAATCCATTGCCATTTATTCCATCTTTCTTGTCATTTGTTCTTTTGTACACTTAAGTTCACAAAATTATCCTACCTTCTGGTTTACTTTTTCTTTCTTCCACTTCATGGGTCTGGTATCATGTTTCTATAGTGTATTTCTGATTTGATCTATAGTATCTTTCATCTCTGTAAGATCTGCTCTTTCTCTATTTATTCTTTCAAATTCTTCTTTATGCTCTTCCAATATCTTCTTGATATCCTTTACGTCATTATGAACAGCCTTAATTAGTTGTTCCAAATTCTGTGTCCTCTTTGATATGGTCCATTGGTTTGATATGGTCTTTTAGCTGGATCATGTCTCACTGAATCTCTCTATGTTTTATGATTTTCTTTTGTGTTCAGGGCCTTTGATCATCTTAATAAGATTATTTTGAGAGTTAATTTCCTCTACTCGACTAAGGTTTTGTATTTGGTTAGGTTTTGCATTGATGATCTCCTTTTGCATCTGGTATGTCAGTAATTCCCTTTGGCCATGTCTTCATCGATGGCTCCCTTGACCTGTGTGAGGCACCACTGCAAGTTGTTGCCATCCCCGCCCCCCTCCCAGTCGGGAGAAAACCTTCAGCATTGCAATTCCACGTGGCTGATCTTTTCTTCCTTTGTGGGTTGCTTACTGTGGCACAGGGAGGGATTACTCTTCCATTTATGGGTTTTTCTGTATCTGAAGCTGTAACTTCCCTCAATGATGCTGTGGAGCTGCAGTCACTGCCTCACCCCTCACCCCTCTGGGTGCTGAGTGTGGGGACCTGGGCCAATGTGTACTGAGCAGCTCTCATGATTTCATTTATGTACATCTCATTTATCATGTAAGAAATAAACAGGAAGGTAATAACCCATGATTTTTGGAGTTCTAGAGCTTCTTTCTAACAAATTCATTT
Organism: Myrmecophaga tridactyla; assembly: GCA_004026745.1. Lineage (NCBI taxonomy): Eukaryota > Metazoa > Chordata > Mammalia > Pilosa > Myrmecophagidae > Myrmecophaga > Myrmecophaga tridactyla. Next base: position 14,837 of record PVIY010039294.1, read on the forward strand.
AGGATGCATAATGTCTCTAAGCAGGTGATGTATATAAAGTGATCATATAACTTATAAAGAAATAAACAGATGCCCCAAGAGAAAATTGGGCAGAGAACTTGATCCGGAAATGCACAAAAGCAAAAATACAGATGCCAATGGTAATTTTATAAATCACATTTAAGTTCATTCTTAATAAAGGAGAGTCAAGTAAAAGAAATAAAATACAACTTTTTACTTATTCTTCAAAGTTGGAAGCTAATTGTGGGAATAAAAATTGGTAAATTCAAGTATAAACTGGTATATATCAAAGGCCTTAAAGATATTTATTTACTCTCTTCAGTGTAGTCATTCTACTTGTAAAAATGCATGTAAAGGAAATAATCAGAAGTACAGAATGAATTGTGTGCATTATTTTTGATGTTATTAAATATCATACTTTCCAAGCATGTTTAGCAATGTATGGGAATATTTTTAACATAAGGTTAGATGAAACATCAGAACATATGTTAATTACAATATGATGTTACTTTTTAAAAATGTATTAGAAAACAAATGCATGTACTGAACATTTTATATGTACAAATATAAATATGCATTTTTAATTTATTGTATAATTAATATATATCCTGCTGGATGCATACACAGAGGCAGTCCCTGCTTTTCATTGCACATGGTTTTCTGTAATCCCCTTACTAGTGCTCTAGGATCTTACTTCCAGGTGCTCTAACAGGACCAAAGGTTGTCAGAAATAAACAAAATCCTTCACACCTTTTCAAAAAGTCATTCCTCCTACCATGCCAGAGATCCGGGTTCGATTCCCGGTGCCTGCCCATATTAAAAAAAAAAAAGTCATTCCATCTGCGTGATACCACTTGAAATTCCTTTAATTTAATTAAATTAGAAAATAAACATCTTAACCTTGGGCCACCTCTTTGGGAGAGTCAACACGCTAATGTGCCTGCATTTCTGGCATGAAATCAGTGATTCCATTCCTATTTTGCTTTGGGGTGTGGATAATAAAACAGAAAGGTTTGATGTTCGCGAGGTGGTACAGGGATGTTTTATTTGTATCAGGTAGCCAGAAGCTGCTCTCAGAGGCATGTCTCACCCTGCCCAGTCACCTGTATTAGTAGGGACAAAGGTGCCTTCTTGCTCTGACCAGAATATCGGGTGCAAGTCAAGAAAGCAAAGCCGGGTGGCAGCTCACTACCAGCTCTTTCCATCCCCAGTGGCCTGGTATTCTCCTCATCACATTGAGAAGAGAAGTATCTGGGTTAAAATTTAAACTTTAGAATTTTGGAAATTTTTCCTAATTTACCTAATTATTTCTAAGTGAACAGTAAATTTTTCTGTAAACTTAGGAAACGAAATCCCAAACTCAAATTTGATAGGTAATTCCAAGCTTCTTAGATGATTCAGAAACACACATCCTTTTACTCTCGCTGGCAGTGGCCAGTGCAGTGGGAAGTCTTCGTAAATATTTGCCAGCTCTGCACTGCTGAGTTTCTCACAATAGCCTGTTATCAACAGAATTTGCTCTTTAATTCTGCAGAGCATACTGCTCTGTGGAATGGAGACCAACAGCAGTTTGGTGGATTTTCCTTTGGCAATAAATTGGCTCTATAGTGCTATCATAAAATTTATTATTTTATTTTTTGCCTCCAAAGTAAGCAACTAGGTATGACTCAACAGAACATAAAACTTTATGTTGAACTTAAAAATGTTGCTTTTCTACTTTCAAACTCGCTCATTTCTGTATCTTGGCTCCTGGTGGTACATCCATAAAAGAACAGTAATTTCTTTTAGAAGGAAAGCAGAAGAGATGTTTTGGATCTACATTACTTGTGATGTTTGGTATTCTTAATTCTTGAGGCCCTTCCTGGTGGAACTAGCTGTGCTTCTCAGCTGCGGATGACACTGGGGCCTTGGTTTTCAACAGTAGCAGCAGCTTCTGGGTCTTCTTTGTAATGACCATCAAAAAGAGGAGCCGCAGGCCACGGTGGCTCAGCAGGTAAGAACGCTTGCCTGCTGTGCCCGAGGACCCGGGTTCGATTCCTGGTGCCTGCCCAACATATTTGTATCCAATGAGCCAGTACAGCTGATTGACACAGTTAGTATATAAAGGCACCTTTATCATCTGGTTCATTTGGATTCACCAGGAACTTAATATCACCATTTCCTGCCTAGTGGACAATGATTGGACCAGAAGCTCTCTGTTGGCCCCTTCAAGCCTCATCATTTTAAAACTCTCTCAAGAGATAAGGGGGAAATACTTAGTATTGGTTTGAAATGGTATAGCACTTAAAGTACTAAGCAAGAATATTCTTAAGGAAGCTAGTTATGTGCAGTTTTGTCCATTTTCCTTCTATGAAAGTGTCAGTTGAGCCAAAAAGTGATTGTACTCCTATTCAGTTCAGAGTTGCTATTTATTCTCCTGTAGAAATTTATTTACTTATTTTTTGAGTTGTTTGGGGCCATGCCTACGTGACCTAGTGGAGCAGGTTGATCAGTCTTAATTGGCTTGACCTCATTAGCATATTTCCTGGAAATAGGTATTTGTCATTTTGGGTCATTAGCATATATGTGTATCCTATGATAAACAATTAGAGTTTTTCCTATGACCATGAGTAGTTTGGTTACCAGTTTCTTTCTGTCTTGGGATTGGGCTATCTGCACAAACAGGAGACATCACTAAAGACTTGGAATGTGGGGTCCCTTTTACCGACGTCATTCTGTCATCAGGAACCACCTGAGGTATGGCAGGCCTGTTGGACAACAAGCTTTCAGAGGTGGCAGACAGCCACCCATTTTACAGAGAAACAAATTTCCTCAGTTAAGCTATTTCCCCCTTTCTCTTTTGTCAGTGTGAATTAAGGGGAAAATTTTTAACCCATAACTTTTTTTATAATTAAGGTTTAGCTCATAATTAAAGATACACTTGAGGCAAAAATAGGAAACTCACGTTTCTTGTAATGAAATCTCCAAGCTGTTTGGAAAATGGAGGCCTAGATAATTAAAAAATCCATCATGCAGAAACACTGCCAATGCAGAAAATCCAGTGTTTAAAGCAGTGATCAGTTTCCCTTAATTTATCACTGAGAGAAAAATAAATTGAGTATTTAAGAACCAACTCCTTTTTTCCTGTAGGTTATTGTTTAAAAATCAGTTCAACCCGGGTGCGCAGGTGGTTCGGTGGTAGAATGCTCACCTTTCATGCGGGAAGCCTGGGTTCGATTCCTGGATCATGCACACCTCCCCCCACCCCACCCCCCAAAAAAAAGTCAATTCAAACTAAAACATGCTGACCATCAACACTGGGCAAATATCAAATATAGAACAATAACAAAATAAAATAACTTATTTCTATGCTGGGACTGTACATATATGGTACCGAAACATGCAAATTAAAAATTTTAAATTCCTGTCAGTTGCCATGAAGTACAGACAGATTAGCTTCCTTCTGAGTTTTAATGAACCTACATGATTTACAGTATTTTCCTTTTTTCTCTAAATATTTTCAGTTTTTAGCTAACAGATTCCATATGCTATCTTTTTTTTTAATTATAAAAGTTATATATACACAGTAAAAATGTCAGACTCTTCAGAAAGGTTAAAACATGAAAAGTAAGGTTCTTCTTCCCCTGGCCTAGACCCATAGGAAGAAATAAAGCTTTACAGGTATATGTATATGTGTGTGTAAAAAGATACATGTATATAAATTTGCATACGTATGCCCCCTTTTTATGCAAATGGAATCAGAGAATACAATTCTGTAACTTGCTTTTTCTCCCTTCCGTATATATTTTAGCAAAATTTCCATATTAGCACAAATAAATATAACTATTTTTGATAATTCTATCACTATATGAATATATCATAATCAGATTAGTTAGCCCCTAATATTAAATGGACCTTTTGCATTTCTAGGTGCAAGTGTCTGAGACAGGAGATGCTTTCTCTGACAAATAGAACTGCCCTGAAATTTCTTGTAGATAGATGTTTACTTGTACAAATATATTCATAAGACAAATTCCTAGAAATAGCTAGGAATTGATAGCTAAAAATGTTGTGAATTTTAAATTTTCATATATGTTGACAAAGTGCGTCCCCAAAAGATGGGGACCATTTTAATTCTCACCAAGAAAGAGTACCTATTTCCCCACAGCCTTGTAGATACTGTTTTATTAAATAGTATCATTTTGCTGTTCTGAAACATGAGACTTTGTATGTCTTTGCTGTTTTTAATTTATTTCATTATGAATGAAATTTAGCACTTTTTATGTGTGAGTTGGCCATTTATTTGTCTTTTCAGAGAAATTGCTTGAGTATTACCTTTGCCCATTTTCTTCTGCTTAGTTATTTATCCTTTTCTATTGATTTGTAAGAGCTCCTTGTAATATTAAGAACCTCATTCCTTGGTCACAACAAATATAATTTACCATTTTCTCTTTGTGCATTTTACTTTTAATGATTTTTTTTTGCTCTAAAGGGAGATTATATTCTATAGTCAAATTTAACAATTTCATCCTTTATGACTTTTTATTTTTATAAAGAGCTTTAAAAGCTGGCTTTAAAAAGGTCTGCCCCATTCCCGGATTATAAATATATTTACCAATATTTTCTTTCAGCACTTCCATGGTTTTATTTTTTAACATTTAAATATTTAATCTGCTCAGGATTGTTTTAGTATATCGTGTAAGGTGGGCATCTACATGATGATATATTTGTACAAAATTTCAAACATCAAGTACGATTACAATCTTATTCCCTTGGTCCTGTTTCTCTTTTACATCATAATTATTACATAATTCAGAATATGGGGTATGCCCAAGGAGATAATAGCAATGCATATCCTATAAAAATATCATCTCATTGACTCAAGTCAATGTGTTTCTAGTTTCTAATAAAGCTCAATAAAAGAGGATGAGACCATACTGATCCTCTTATACCACAGAAATTGGGATGAGTGGTGGCTCATAGGTGGGAGAGCTATTCTGCTATATTTCCTAAGCATTACTCAGAAGATCCTTGTTTTCACATTATTTGATCCTCCAGAAATTAAAGCATTTTCAGGATTGGCTTCCCCTGTGGAAAGACACCTCTTCTCCATTGTTTCTTCAGAGAGAAACACTCAAATTTAAGACATTACTTTGTTTCCTTTGGGGTGGTGGAAGAAACTCTATTTAGAGTTGACCTGTTGGTGGAGGACAGATAACTTTCATGCCTCTATTTTATGGTCTTTATTTCAAGGTCATACTGATTTTTTTTTTCACATGGGCAGACACCAGGAATCGAAATTGATTGCATTTTAACTTGTCAATTGTGGTCTTTATTATCTTGACCCTCTAAAATGTAAGCTGGATTCTTCAAGTGCAGAAACTCCCCTGTGGCTTTGGAGTCAGCAGGAATAATTGCATGGAGGTGTGCATTTACAGATAGCAGCAGCAAAGAAGTAGTTACATATTTAAAAGGCAAAGCCAAAACAATGTCATGTAGTTCATTTGATATTCTATGTGAGGCCTTATGGCCAGTTACAGTGGCATTGTGATTCCTGGGTCACCCCTCAACAGCCGTTCTTTTAAATGTGTTTGAGCTGGCTTCACTGGTTACCAGATGAATGAACATGGGCAATTGAATAAGCCTCAGTTTCCAGTTACACAAAGGAGAGAGTTATAACAGGGCTGTTGAGAAGATTGGTTAAGAATGTATGAAGGACTCTTAACATTTGGCACATGGTAAATGCCCCATAGTATTTGCTGTTTTGTGTTTGTTGAATTGTTATAGATAGTGTTATTATCTTTATTACACAGTAGTACAGTAATGTGTGGTGAAACACTCATCATGGCAATAGTCCCCAGGTACCTTTAGAAGTGAGCCATATTTAAGATGAACAGTAAATATCTAGAGTTTTTGTTTCATTTTTGCCACCCAGGAAAATGCCTGTTGATTTCATGAAAGCTCGGAAATCATGATTTTCATACCTCATTTTTTTGAAGCAGGATAATAATGTGGATATTTAGTAAAGTGGGTATTTACCCATAACTGATACAGTAAAGTTAGCAGTTTTGATAATGATGTTTGGCTCTTTGGTTTTGCTTAATGCCTGCAAAATTATCCTGCCTACAGCTCCCAGAGGTCTTTCCCATATAGCACGTTCTGTAATCATATTACTGATCTAATAAACATCTATCCCTTATTGTAATAAACTCTCTTTGTGAGCAGCCTCATTAATGTGCTGAAGTAATGTACCCAGGGGTATTTCCAACAATTTCATTGTAGCTCTAAAATTAGCTGCCCTAGTGGTTTTATTGATGCAAAACCTGCCACTTCAGCTCCAACGACTGAGTCTCCTGCAGTGCTTTGCAGATGACGAAGGTACATGCAGTAAAGGCACTTTGGGGGCAACAAAGTCCTACAAGCATGTAACTTTAGACAAACAATCTCATTTTAATTTTAATTCTTCGATCAGCCTCTTTGAATAAATGAGCCATTAGTTTATAAAGCTGAGACTTTGCTGTATGGAGTGTATGCTAAATGTCTAGATAATAAAACCTTAACTATGTCTAACTGGTTTTATATAGAAAATTTTCTTTTTCCAGTTGTAAAATTTGCCTGGTTTGCTAAGTTTTTACTGTTAGGAAGTGTTTCTTTTTTATTTTATTAGCCTTGTAGTTTTATTATAAAATTTAATGGAAATAAAAGCCCTTTTCAGGAAGAAATGTATTATCTCCTGTTCTTTTTACTTTGGGATATATTTGCTACCTCAAACCAATATTATTTTAAGTATTATCTCTTCTGAAAGGGACTATCTTGATATGGAGATAAGTTCATGTACAATATGAAATTTCATTCAATATCCTGGATAGTTGCAGTAAACAGTAATTTTAACAGGCTTCTATACCATGTCATTCTGTGATATATTTTTGAATTTTATAACCCAAAAAATAACAGTTCTGAGTTTCTTCCTTTGCTATTTGATCATTGTAAGAAATCATGAGAGTCTGTTATTGGAGCTGTTAAAGGCAGCCTGAATTCTTCCCATCTTCTCCAGCCATTATCATTGCTTATAGTGATTCTTGCGTTCTATTCCTATCAGTTCATGAAGGTCATTTCACAGGGTGCCAAGAAACTTTCCTTTTTTTTTTTTTAATATTGTGAGTTTCAGCTATTTGAATTTAGAAAGATGGCATAACAATTCAAGTATACAGAAATGCTGAAAGTAAAGCTAAAGTCTCCCCTTCCCCATATGGTTGCACCACCTCCAGTGTAACCACTGTTTGCAATTTGACATTTATCCTTGCATTCTTTGCACTTTGTAACTTTTGGTTACATATACTTATATAAGTGATATTCTTCTTTTCTGTTTTTGTTTTTACTTTCATTTCCCAAAATAGGACCATAGTACATAATGTAAATTCCTTTTCTTTTTACTTATCTTGATATTATGGACATCTTTCCAAGTCAGTATTTAATATATTGATCTGATTTTTAAAATAATTGCATAGTACATCATAGTTGAAGGTATTTTATAATTATTTATTCAAATCAAACACTTTCTGGTTGAAGGCCATTCAGGTTGTTTCCAGTTATTTGCTATTATAAATGTGGTACAAGAAACATCTCTGTATGATTTAAGGTATTTCTTCATTTCCTTTGGTTAGAAGAACACCCAGAAGTGGGATGGCTAGATTAAAGAGTGCTTTTAAAATTTTAATAAATAGTGATTACCATATAATTTTCCAAAAGATTGAAACAATTTAAGTTCCAATTAAACAGTGTATAAATATACCTGTGTTCCTAAACTTCACCAGCTCTGTAACTCCTGACTCTTTAAAAAAATATTTTTGCTCATTTGATAGGTAAAAATAATATTTTACTAATAGTTTAATCTGGATTCAATGGCTATAGCATTAGTAATGTACTATATAAATATATATAACATTATGGCATTAAATTTGGACATATAGCAAAGTGGATGACTTTATAGAAAAATATAGACGACCAAAACTGGCATCAGAATAGATGAAATTATCAAACTGACCAATAGCGTAGAAAAAACTTCTAAAGTTAAAATCTGGCCATCTAATGACGTTGTCTCTCAATCACTTTGTTTAAATAGGAATCTATCAGATCTAGTTTATTATCACCACAGTGCATATGGAAAAGGGAATGTCAGTCCAACAAAGAAATAGTACAAGTATTTATACCCTGTAGAAATACAGTGATATCAATATAAATTTGATCATGAAAGAAAGCATTGTTAGGTAAAAATCACCAATCAGAATTATCAATGTTTTAAAAGTTAAATGATTTTGCAGGACATGATCACTGTTTTTGTTACTAGATGTTCTAGTTTGCTAGCTGCTGGAATGCAATATATCAGAAACAGAATGGC
>PVIY010039295.1:0-23213 GCA_004026745.1 Myrmecophaga tridactyla
GCCTGGCCCTGGCACCGTGGGGTTGACAATGCTTTCTGATCAAAAAGGGGGAAAGAAATGTAATAAAACAAGATAGCAGTGGCTAAGAGAGTTCAAATGGAGCCGAGAGCTATTTCAGAGGCTACTCTCATGCAAACTTCAGCTAGATACTGCTAATTACCATGGTTTGCCAAATCCCAACCCACATCATGCCTATTAACCCTAAAGAACACCTAGCACTCTAACTGAGACTCTATAAAAAGTTTCATGCACTAAGTTTACTTTCCTTAAACCCATTACCTCCAGAGGATTCCTAGGCTAGATAAGCCCTGAAACTCAGAGGATACAGCCTTTCCAAGAATATCAACTAATTCCATCCCTTTATCCTATATTGACACCCCTTTTCAACATGAAAAAAAAAGGGCATAGCCCAAAGATCCTTATAGACTGGGAAAAGGATCAAAGGAGAAGGAGGAGTTATAACAGAGAAGACAGGATTTTACAATGAGTATGACTGCTGAATCATTATACTGATATTTCTTTTAGCCTCCAGTGTTTTGGAGTAGCTAGAAGGAAAAACCTGAAACTATAGAATGGTAACCCATACCAAGCTATTAAATTTGTTCTATAGCTGCCTGTTAGAGTGTACTTTGAAAATTATTGTTTTTTCTTTTATATCTTTTAGTTTTCATATATATATGTGTTATATTTCACAAAAAACATTTAAAAAAAAAGAAGAAAACCTGAACAGTTCACAATTAATTATCAAAGAATTACCTCAAAGAAATATTCTAGACCAAGAGAGTTTTAATGATGAAATATTATCCAGCCAGTATAAATGGAGCTTTCAAAGAATAATTAATGGCACAGGGAAATTCTCACATAGAAAATTATGGTAAATTCTATTTTTCCCCCTACTTTTTTGCTCTGTTTTCCAGTTTCTTTTCAATGAGTATATATTGTTTTTACACTCAAATAAAAAAACATGTTATCTTTCTCCCCCCAATAGTGCCCCTGAGCCTGCAGGTCTGTGGCGAGCCACAGCCACTGTTCTCTGTTTCACAGGATGGGATTTTTTAAAGTTGTCAAGAATAAGTCCTATTTCAAGAGATATCAAGTGAAATTTAGAAGACGGGAGATAAAACTGATGACCATGCTTGGAACTGCTTGGTAGTCCAGGATAAACTAAGTACAACACAACCAAATTCAGGATGATAGTTGATTTAACTATCAGGGACATCATTTGTCAGATTGCTTATGCCTGTTTAGAAGGGATCATGACAGTCGGCACAGCTAATGCTCACAAACTCCCAAAGTACGGTGTGAAGACTGGCCTGACCTAACGAACTATGCTCGTTACTTACTATGAGCATAGTAAGTAACTACTGCTGGCCCGCAGCTTCTCAATGGCTTTGCATGGACAAGATCTATGAAGGCTATGTGGAGGTAACAGGAGATGAATACAATGTGGAAAGTATTGATGGTCCACCTGGTGCCTTTACCTGCTATTTGAATGCAGGGCTTGCTAGAACTACACTGGAAATAAAGTTTTGGGGGTGCTGAAGCGAGCTGGGCATGGAGGCTTGTACCAAGTGATTCCTGGTTATGATTCAGGAAGCAAGGAACTCAATGTTGAAGAACATCAGAAGCACATCATGGCTAAGAACGTTGAGGATTGTATGTGTTACCTAATGGAGGAAGATGAAGATGCTTACAAGAAACAGTTCTCTCAATACATAAAGAACAACGGAACTCCAGACAATGCTGCCCTATGAGAGAATCCAGGCTATGAGAAAAAGCCTAAGAAAGAAGTTAAAAAGAAGAGATGGAGAAACTGTAGAGCTGTGTTCCGGGAGCCATGTTTCTTGAAGGTGAATGTATAATGATACAGCTTTTGCATTGTGGCTATGTGATTGTGAAAACCTTGTTCTGATGTTCTTTTTGTCTATGATATTGACAGATGAGTGAAAAATATGGGCTATAAATAAATAAATAAATAAATAATAGGGGGAACAAATGTTAAAACAAATTGAGTAGATTGAAATACTAGTGAACAATGAAAGGGGTATAGAAAAAAATAGGGGAACAAAGGTTAAAATCTGGTGAGTAGATGGAAATACTAGTGGTCAATGAGTGGTAGGGGTAAGGGGTATGGTCTGTGTGAGTTTTTTCTCTTTTCTATTTATTTCTTTTTCTGGAGTGATGCAAATGTTTTAAAAAATGATCATGGTGGTGAATATACTACTATGGGATGATATTGTGAGCCATTGATTGTACATCATACACTGAATGTTTGTGTGTTAAGAATGTTCATGTTTGTATATTGTTTTGGTTTGATAATACAAAATACATTAAAAAAGAAAAAAAAAAGAAGAAGAAGAAATGGAACTGTCTCAAAATGTCTCTCACCCAAAAGAAAGATTGGGTAGCTCAGAAGAAGGCAAGTTTCCTCAGAGCTCAGGAGTGGGCTGCTGAGAGCTAAACCAAATTGCAAAGTTTTCCAAGAAGAGTTTTTTCAGATAAAGACAATAAATTTACCAACCTGCTAAAAAATGATTTTTGTTTTTAAGAGGAAAAAAAAAAAAAGAATCCATTCAAATTTCGTGTTCTTTTCTATGGTGTGTGGGTTTTTAAAAATAAATACCAGCCAACTCCTTCTCCTGATCCCCCAAAATCCTCATGTAAATGGGACAACCCAGGAAAAGACTGGGTTTTTTCTGTGGCTTCCAGTATCCCTCTTGGCCTTCCTTGCATCCTTGCCACCAAATCTGAGAAAAAATCTATTGCTACCAGGGCTTTCTAAGCAACAACCCTAGTCTCAGTTCCCCTTAATTCCATCCCTTAAGTGTTGTATTAGAAATGTACTCTTCTCCCCACAAGGTCTCCAGTCTCTCATTCTTGTCTAAACACTAGCCCTACCCTCACTCCCCTCATTTCCCGGGTAAACTCCTGTCATTCACCCAGCATCCCCCCATGACTTTAGAATCTACCATTCTGCTGTGAGCCAAATGAGAATCCCTATCAAGCCTCTTGACAATGCACCCCTCTCAAAAACTTCCCCAAGCTGTTTTTGCCTCAGAAGTCATCTTCTCTGTCCACTCTGACTTGTCTAAACGCCTGTTCCATCACCAACCATTTTTTTTCTCTTTTGGGTAACACAATTGCCTTTTCCTCAATAATTCTCTTTCCCCCAAGTTCCCAGAGATGACCTGCTTTTCTCCTACATTCTATCTCTATCAAGTCCTTCTCCTCTTCTCCAGAGATATCAGTCCTCCCACAATCATGTAAAGTATATTCAAACATCTCCACATACTTCCTGTACCACTTCTTTATTTCCCCTCTGTGCCAGTGTAAATCTGTGGTGGACTCCAGAAAAGCCATGTCCTTTAATCCTCATTCAATATTCCTGGGTGGGAACTTTTTGATTATCCATGGGGAGCTGATCCAACCAATTGTGGGTGATAACTTTTGATTAGATAATTTCTATGGAGGTGTGTTTCCACCCATTCAAGGTGGGGTTGCTTACTGGAGCCCTTTAAGACGGAACCATTTTGGAAAGAGCTACAGACCCTGTGCAGCCAGAGACCTTTGGAGATGAAGAAGGAAAATGCCCCCAGGACAGCTTCAAGAAACAAGACCCCAGGAGAGAAAGCTAGTGGATGCCATCATGTTCTCCATGTGCCTTTCCGGATGAGAGGGAAACCCGGAACGTCTCGGCCTTCCTGAACCAAGGCATTCCCTGGATGCCTTAGATTGGACATTTCTATAGACTTGCTTTTGCTGGGACATTTTCATGACCTTAGAACTGTGGACTTGTAAGTCCCCCCTTTTAAAAGCCATTCTGTTTCTGGTATATCACATTCTGGCAGCTAGCAAACTAGAACACACTCATAAGGCCATAGTCACTACTTCAAATATTTCCCAAGCTGTAGGAATTCTCAGCTCAGCCCCAGGAAATCCTGACGGCCTCTATCCAATTCCACTGGAGGGCAGCTACGGACTCCTGGAATGAATCATTTCCTCTTTTCACCACGACTGCATGGTTTTTACATCCTCTCTTTTTACCTGGAGAAGCCCTATCACTGGAAAGAAACCAACTGTTGTTCTCTCGGAGACAAGGTGTCTGTCCTGCTCCTCACTGGACCTTTTGTGTATTGTTTCTTGTTATGTGGGCTGATCTAGAAGCTTGGGGAGTGTGTCTGGACCAATAGGAAGATAAGAAGCTGGCTTCATAGGTAAGGGCAGGATTAGGGCAAGGTAAGTGAAGCATTTACCGAGGATGCAAAATTTAAGGCAAGTGAGGTGAGCCGTGCAAATTCAGGGTCTTTTATTATAAAATCCTGTCTTTATTTACAATTCTGATATTCATCATGGATTTTGTTTTTGCATTGATTTTTATTTTTTTAGGTATTGTTTTATAACATTATTTATCTTGATTGCCTAGTTTTTTTGACGCCCCTTTAAGTTTTGTGCCTCACTTGCCTCGCCCTAGCCCAGGCCCTGCTCCCAAGTCCCTTTCCGGGATGAGGCTGGCTGGAGGCATTCGATCTCAGCAGTCACATGGGGCCCCACAGTTAGTTTAATGTTCGGTTGTTGTGTCTTGAAGTTCTTAACAATTTTTTAACAAAGGGCCCTGCATTTTCATAGTGCTCCAGGCCCTGGCAAATTTAAAATAGAACGGAGCATCAAGCCCTGTGTTTCCTTTCTCTTCAGAAAGAAATTGCAGCTTTCATTCTAACAGACTTCCTGGCTCATTTTGTCATTATACCCAGTTTCAACCAACAGTACTGGACTCTGTCAGGCCCGTGATTCCTGGGGCTGCCCCCCCTTTAGAAACAATGTTTGGCTTTACACCTCCTTTGTGGGAGGGAAAATGCACCCTCCTTCCCCCTGGAACTGTGTCTGGGAGATGGAGTTGGCTCTGTGCTTCATCAGAAACAAGAAAAACAAACACTGGAAATTGAGAACTTGAAAAACAGGTGGGCCCCATCTCCGGCCCCAGGAGAATGGATTTAAGGGGAAAATTTGTTTATGGGATGAGGTTTTAAAAGGCGACCTGGAGAATTTAGCAAAGATGTAAATAAACAACCCTTCCTCGGAGCGCATTAGGCTTCAAAATAACTATCAACCAGCTTCAGTCAAAGCCTGCCTGGGAGGCTTTGACTGCGCTACCCCTAGCGCAACACCCCCCCACCCCACCCCACACCCCAAATCATGCAGATTTTACCGTGGCAGAGTGACCTCAAAAGAGGCATCCCTGCTGCCCTGGGGCGACGTGGAGATGCACAGAGTCCGTTCACGGTCCGTTCTGAGCTCTAGGCGGGTCCCCCGGAGAGCCCCGCAGAGTCAGGAGACACCAGCCTTTCCCCCCTCTATCCTACACAGCCGTCCACCGCTAGATACAAACACACACCTATTACCCACCAGGGGTATAGAACTGCCTTGTCTGCAGCAGAAACCACCCAGGGCCGCCGTCATTCCCCGTCACGTGCAGACTCTGGCTGGCGGGTTTAAGCCAGGCCACCAAGGAATGTGCTGGATCCCAGCAGGCCACCTAGAGCTGGCAGGACGAAGAGGGATGTGCCCGGGGCTGCTCCCCTCCTGGGTTGCCAGCCTCCCCATGCGGGGGAGGGGCTGTGGATTTTCCCTGTCCTTGCATCTTCTTTCTTTGTCCCCAATCCTGCACCCAACCTCATTTGTAGGAATTTTTGAAGCATTTCTACAATATAATCCAAATTATTATTTCACATATTTAAATATCTTACTACATAGACTATACAGAATACACACAGCCCGTAGCAAGGCGACTAAATTATTACCAAAAGAGTAAAGCCTTTCATAATATTTGGAAGGAAGGAATTTTAAGAATTTTGGTTTTTTAGTCTCACCTTCCCCATCTTTGGCAGACTAACCCACTCACATTCAAGATCATTCCTGATTTTCTGATATTAGCTCTGAAATCACATACGAGCTACTGTGCACTGGGCGATGCTGATTCTGTCATAAAAGAAGCACAATATTCTTTAGACAGGGAGAAAAATTAAAATAAATCGTTTCCTCCCTGGGGGAAGCCCAATGTTGAATGTTTCATAAATGTCATCTTATTTAGATCTTACAAAAACCCTATTCATTTTCTTATTTTAGAGATGAGAAAACTGAGTCTTAGAATAGCTAAATTCACAAGTGGCAAGTGGGGGAGCAGACCATACCCAGGGCTGTGGGATTTTAAGAGTTTATGCTCTTTGTTTTATGCCATGGTCCTCCCTTTTATTTTTTCTCCTCTGATTTTAGATTGTAATAGAATAAAATGGACCCTTTAGAGTTCCATCCTTGTATTGTACAGTGGCAGCCATGAAGCACTGTGTGCTGGGGAGCTAGCCACGGCATGCTGGCTTGAAGCCTTTAGGTTAAACTTGTCAAGGAAATTCATCCTGCTGCCTCTGGCACTTCAAGAAAAGTGGTCCTTCCTCAGAAATACATGTGATCACAATTGTTAACCTTCGTTGAGCATTTACCATAGCCTATTCTGGGTGCTTTCTACATTGCCCCATTTAATTCTCACAATGGCACTGTGAGGTAGGTACTATTATTCTCCCTGATTTACAGATGAAGAAACAGATCCAGAGGTAAGAGGCAGAGTCAGGCTAGTAGCAGCCAACTGAATCCAAGCCCTGTGCTCAGAGCCACTGAGCTGACATGTGCCTCTTGCCACTCCAGCAGTTACACGTGGTAGGTTGAATGATGTACCCCAACAAACACCCCTTCTTAATCTTAATCCACATCCCCATGGGTATGAACCCTTTGTAATTAGGACCTTTAGAAGATGTTATTTTTAGTATGGCCAATTGAATCAGATTGGATCTTAATCCATATTACTGGAGGCCTTATAAAGAGAACATGGAAGTCCCAGAAGCCATAAAGGAGAGGACATTGCCATGTGACGGAAGGCAGAGATACAAGCCAAGGGACCCCAAGGATTGCTGGCGGCCAGCACCAGAACGTCACAGGGAGAAAGCAAACCTCACAGGTATCTTGATTTTACACCCCTTCTATTCTAGAAACTGTAAGCCAATAAATGCTTGTTGTTTAAGCCAGTCTGTTGCGTGGTGTTTGTCATTGCGCTTGGCACACTGCGACAGTAGACTGTAGGGCTATCTGGACCTTCCAAACCATGTCAGGCTTCATCAAAGCCCCATAAGACCATGTCCACTTAAGGAGAAAACCAAGATCTTCTCAGGATAACGTGAAGAGTGTTTTTGCTTCAATCATATAAGAGACTAAAGAATTAAAAGTCATGATTTGAAAAATAGGCAGGAGAGACATAGCCACCCGATGTCCCTATGCCACTATGGTCAGTAAAAGAGTTTGAAAGTTCTCAGTAAAGGTATTTGAAAGCTTGTGGCTTCAGGGCTCAGCTGCAGCACCACTATAAATTATACTGCGGTGATCATTTTTGTTCATAAGACTTTCTCTCTCTGATTATTTCTTGGAATCTAACCTAAAGAAATAGAATTACTGGAGAGAAAGGCTTGTGATTATAATATTGCATATAGATTCCTCCCAGTATGTGCATGAATGATAAACTGCATTCAAGCTTGGCATTTAGGAGAAGCACGCATTTCACATGCAACCACTACTGAATTAACATCTGCCAAGAACAATAGTTAGGAATGTGAGCTCAGAAAGCAGAGTGCTTGGGTCTGAATCCTGGATTTAGCATTTACTAGCTGGGCCTAATATCCTTCAATGATAACACAAATAATAATAATATCTATCTCATATGGTTGTTGTGAGGGTTAAATTTTGACAATATTTAAGTGCCTAGCCCAGTGCTGACAAAGTAAGCATCCAATAAATTATTGTATTTATTGTTGTTGGTATTGTTTTTAATGAGCCTAATTAATTTGCAAATAATAGGTAACATTGTTCCTCAAATCTATCATTGCTTGATAGAAATGGATGAAAAGGCAGCGCAAATTGCTAAATTTTGGATTAAGTTAATAACGGGAGGTGGGAGATCTTGTTTAATAGAAATAGCAGAACTGAGGAGGGGCACTGTTTACATACACCATGGAAACTCTCAACTCTGACTTCTGAAAATTAGGGATGAGATTGTTACAACCAAACATCAAACTGTTTGATTTGGCTTAAGGGGAACTGTTTGCATTGAGTAGCTGGCAAATGTTACAGGCATACATGATGTTCTTCACTTATTTTCCTAGACATATTTTACTCCCCTTCATATAAGCAAAGAGGATACCTTGCTTGCTTCTTTGTTTGTTTTAGCCTATAGAGGTGTGGCTGAGGCATAGCTTTTGTATTGGGGTCCAGTAGGGTCAAATTAAAACCACCAAAAACCCATAAGACCAAAAGAAAAAAGAGCAGATTATTGGAATAGGAGATGACAGTGACAAGAGTGATGCTTTCTCTCAGGCCTCTGGGTTGGATAGTCAGATTGTGAGGGATTGAATCATGTACCCCCCCAAAAAGACATACTCAAGTTGTAATCCATGGCCCAGCTGTATGAACCCAAGTCTCCGGCATGGCAGGCAAGAACTCTGCCTGTGAGCCACTGTGGCCCACCTTGGAGCCAGTTTTACATGGGTGTTTTAAAGATGCTATTATTAGTTAAGA
The DNA here is from genome assembly GCA_004026745.1 of Myrmecophaga tridactyla. Taxonomy (NCBI): domain Eukaryota; kingdom Metazoa; phylum Chordata; class Mammalia; order Pilosa; family Myrmecophagidae; genus Myrmecophaga; species Myrmecophaga tridactyla. Next base: position 8,614 of record PVIY010039295.1, read on the forward strand.
TTGGCCAAACTAAATGAGGGCAGAATTTAATCAAATATGGGTGACGTCTTCATATGCAAAGGAAACTGGACACAGAAGGAAAAGCCAGAAGGCAATGGAAACCAGAGAAGCAGATGCAAGAAGAGAGAGAGTGATCATGATATGATGGAGGATTGCCAGAACGCTATAGCCTAGGAGAACGCATGCCCTGCCAATATCTTGATACTGGATTTCTAGCCTCCCAAACCATGATTCAAGCCAATCCATTATGTGGTATGCATCATAGCAGCCCTGGCAAACTAAGGCACAAATAAAAATGTGGCAGGCAATCAGGTACCTGAAATTCCAGCATGGTTTTCCCCATATTTGACTCCAACATGTAGTGATAGGCTCCGATACTGGTGCTGGGATCATCGGCATCATCTAAGGTGCCCTTGGGAAGGAAAGCAGAAGAAGCAAACATTACTGATTTTTCATCCCCTTCTCTGGGTTGTTATGACTGAATTCTGAGACCACACAGTGAGCTTACTCTTGTCTTAATCTTTCAAGTATCCACTCTACATCTAAGTCTCCAGTGGATTTTGGGAAAAATCCTTAATCTCACTATGATTTAGAGTAAAGAGGGTTTTGCAATCAATTTGAATCTAGCTTTTGATTAGAATGTTAGCTGATTATATACTCCCTGAAAGGATATTTATCCCAGAGTAGAAATTCCTACCTATTGCACACAGCTTTTGTGGGGGGCAGCGTTAACATTTGCGAAGTTGCCCTCCCAGGCTGCCTTCATTGATTATTGAAATCATGGGATGCTGACTCTGCTGTGATGATAATAACCAGATGATGTAGCTGACATGGAAAGAAATACATTCATATTTCACAGCCATGATGCTTAATGGGAGCTCTTCATAATACACTGACATTTGGCTTGAAAACATGGATTTTGCTTTGTATTTTTTCACTCCTGGACCACTTATTCTTCAAGAAAGAAGGTGGGTGGATGATGGGTGAAAACTAAATTCCCTTTCAATTTGGCTGGGGGAGTGATGGCAAAAAAGCTAAAATAAGCTTTGAAATGACATTTGGGCCAAATAGATCTAACTCACCCTTCAATATTCCATGGCCTTGGATTCCTGAGAAGGTGGACAATAGCGACTTTGTAAGACTGAGCAAATTGCTAGCATCAGATAGCAGCAAATTTATAGCTATTGAATGCAATAACATTAACACACTGCTGCTGTAATATTTATGTTGGCTTTTTAAATATCCCAGAGGAAATCCATCCAGAAGCCTGCAAGCTATATATCTTCTCTTTCCTTAGAAATTACCATGAAAAAATGATAAATTACATTTACACTGAGGGCCTCTCCCTGCTCCTGAGTAAATTCCACACCTATATAAATCAGGCATCATTTTCCTAACTTCTGTTCCTCAAAGGCACTTGAAATTTACAAGATCGGAAAATAAAGACTTCCTTTCATCCTCAGAGCAGATACAGAACAGAGCTCCCTGAAGTTTCCCTGGCAGGTCAAACACTATCCTTCCCCTGCCTCTCTCCTCATCTCTCCTTGAAGTGATAAGAGCATTTATGGGGGTTAAGGGAGCAAAAGTGTCACCACGGGGCTGATGTTGCCTCCTTTACTCTCAGCAGTTTCTCCAGTGTAACAGCATCTTTTTAGTCAGTCTAATGGAAAAAAAGTTCTCAGATGGGTTTTATCCATGCTAAAAGCAAAGCAAGAGATGGCTAGTTCCTTTGGTAATGCCAAGTCCCTGTGCTTGGAGCACACCAATGGGGCCTGGTGTGCATGAGAGCACAGGTGGAAACCCAGGACCTCCTCTGGGGTTTATAGTTTGGAAGTAGCATGGGCCAGGAGCGTCAAATAATTCATGGGGCATATATAATCTACTCCTGGATTTCTGGGAAAATGTCCTATCTAAATTTCTGAGACGTGGATTTTTTTGTTGTTGTTCTTAAGACATGTTGAATTTGGCTGTGTTCACTACAGAAATTTTCTAAGCTCTCTGAAAGAAGGAATTGCCATTAACCTTGATGATGCTAATCACTAGCATATATCGGGCATACAGCTTTTCCCAGGATTCCTATAACCAAGCAGAGAGGGTGCATTACATAAACCAATCAGGGCTTCCTTGAAAATTACAGATTTCAGGACCCAGGATGACTGGGGGAATTGGCACTTTTAATAAGCACTTCAGATGAATTTTCTGCCTTGTCAAATTTAGGAAAACTTGACCTAGTTTATCATTTAGATTAAAGTGCTGTTTAATTGTAAGGGGTTTTGCACCCGAAAAGAATTAACATCCCTCAAAAAGAAAACATTCCAGTAAACAAAGTGAGATGGCTCAAATAACTTTGATATAAAGCTTCAGAAATTGTAACCCAGGGAGGCTAAAGAAAGTATATTACTGAGACTTGGAATTGGATCCAGCACCAGTTTCATGATTTCCAATACAAGTATTCTTTTTGCTGAAAACTAGTGATTTCATGGATAAACTCTAAACTCATATAATTCTTAAAAATAAACTCTGCTCATTTTAGCATCCCCTAAGTTTGAAGTGCTTCAGTATTCTCAGTGAAGGCAACAACTCATGCCCCTGATGTGTACTTACGCTGGTAGAGGCAACAGCTTCCTGAACACTTTCCATAATGAATTCCTTGGTGATCCTGCGAGAGGGCAGCTCATTGAAAAGGGAGTTGATTAGGGCCACTTTAGCTGCATCCCGTCTGGCCTCTGCTCTACTTAAGCAGCACTTTGAGAAGGGAAGGAGAAAAGGAGTCATTAAAGGATTCAGCATCTTGCCATGTCATCCCTGCATCAGCGGGTCTCGGGACTTTTCTATTCATACATTTAATGTCTGGACCTATTCTTTCAGACCCATCACTAATCCCCCTGAGTCGGGCAGGTTTTCTTTCAGCTCCAGGGTCCATGCTAATGTCTGGGCTGGTCTTCAATTGCTTTTTGTCTTCCTTCACAATCTCTGATTGTCTGCCATGTACCAGAGGCTTGGACTACTCTGTTAATAAGTAATGAAAAAATAATAACGGCTAGTATCGAGTGATAGGTGATTTACATTCATTATCAGGGACTTCCTCAAATCCTTATCCTAGCGGGAAAAAAATGTCAGGAAATGAAGACAGGAAAAAGAGAGATACTTTCACCAGCAAATAGACACAAGTTCTGGAATCAGAATGCTTCTGTTCAAATCCCACCTTGGCACTTATTAGCTGTAACACTTGGCACAAGTTAATTAAATCTGTGTCTCAATTTCCTGCTCTGTAAAATGAGACTAATGCCATAGGGTTGAGGTTAGAATCAATTAGGTAATATAGATAAGGCACTGAGAACACCTGGCACACAGCAACATGCTTTGCAAGTTGGCTCCCACACACACAAATGCCCTAGTCATATTTTTTGTCTTTTAGGTTCATGTGAAAGTGCTGCTGTCGAGATCAAAAGAACACCCTTCCCAAATGTTGTGGATTTCTATTTTTTTTTGCTTTTCCAGCAGTTATCTCCCACCTTCCTTCTAATTAACACCTCCTGATTTTCTTAAGGAGCCTCTTTGCCTTGCTCTTGGGCCTTGTGGTTTGGGTGGGCCATGCTCCATCCCATGCTCTGAGGCGGGTGTGGCTTCAGCCTGGCCCATTGGCCACATTCCCTTGTCTAGAATGATGGTTTGAGACAAGCACCTGACCTAATCTAGTCTTTCCAGGGACTCTAGCTGCAGCCTTAGAAGAGACATGCTTTCAGCCAGGGTTGCTGGTGCTGCTGGAGCCAATTTGCCACCACAAGTAAAGAGCCTGCCTCAGAATGGTGATGATCCAAAGGAAAGCAGAGCCAAGGGACGCATTATTTCTGATACTGGCAATCTCACTTGATTATCTGAATCCAGCTGAACCCAAAGCCAGACCAATTTCTGGGCCTGGATGCATTTGTCAATTGTGTTAGCTCGTATTTCCCCCTTTTCCCTTAACCTCGCTTCCACTTGCTCTCTGTCACTTGCAGCCATAACAGCCCTTATTAGTACAAAAACCCGACACCTTCTTTTTTTGTCAGTCTTCTTGTACCTTTATTTGGGTTGAGTGCAATGTGGCTCATCCATTTGCATGTCAGTTTCCCCTTTTCTCCTGGTCAGCTGGCCTTCCCAAAAATCAGTGGCCATAAACAACCTCTGATTAGCAACTTATTGAAAAAAAACCAGTTTCCCCAATAGTAATGTTGTTCTCTATCCTTCTTTCCTGGCTTCCCTATGGCTGACATGGGCCTGTTCCAGGTATCTTGATTGTTTCTGTCCTTTCTCTTTTCTTATCAACTAAAACCCTGATTTCAAATTCCAGCTGGGCATGGACCCTGCAGATCCAGATATGAGAGTGAAGCCCTATAAGAACTGGACTGACCCTGGAAACCACACTTGTTGGAGGACCCTGGTGTGATGGCCTCTTTCCTGAAGGCTCCTGAGAATGCAGGGCCCACTTAGGGTCCTATACCCTATTCCAGGGAAACAAGCCCCAGGTAGAGACCCTAGACCCAAGTTCTGGTCAATGCAACACCCTTGGCTCAATGATTTTAAGATCTGGGCCTCCTGAACTTTTGAGGCTTATTTCCTCATTGGACAAATGGGGAGACCGGCCTTAACTAATTTCCTAGGCCCCTTCTGAGACAGATAGGGAAGGAGGGAGGGGGAAAGAGCCATAACAAGAAGTTCCTTTTGGTGTGCACACACCTAGCCTTCTCTTAGGTCAGCGCCCAAAAAGAACCAGTGAAAAGTGCAGCTAATAAATCCCTTATTAGCATAACCAAAAGAGGAAGGGCCCCTCCAGGTCCTCGTAAGGCAAGGATCCTGACTGCAGAGGGCTGCTCCTCCTTTATAGAATGTCTGTGGTTACCCCTTTTGAGCATATATTTTATGCTTTAAACTTTTTGGCTCTACACACTGGCTAGTCCTTGGATTCTTTGGTTGCACACACTGACTAGTCAAATTGTTTCCTGTGGCTGAGTCAAGAACCTTCGTAGCAACAGCCCCTGGTTGAGATCTTGTCATCTCCAACAACTACTGGGCTGCTAGGTACCAAGCTTATGAAACCTTTTGGCCTTTTACACTGACTAGTCCTGGAATTCTTCCCTGCAACTAATTCAAGAACCCTCATGGCACCAGCCCCTGGTTGAGGTCTTGACCTCTCTGAGAACTCCTGGGATTGCTCTGGCACCACTTCTATCTAAAATGCATGATTCAAAGAATTGGTGGAGTTCTGTGTCAGATTTGAAATAACAGAGAAGGTAATAAAGACATACTTCATTTTGTGGTTTTTCAGTCTCAGGGGCTCTAGATCACCAACAGGGAAAAGGCACACCCCTCCAGTCTGCTTTTAGCACAACTAGCCATCTGCCTCACGTTGGTCTCTCCATTGTCCCAGGGACATTTCAGACTTACATTCTTGTGTCTCCAGAGCCCAAATCTCCTCTCCATCTCTGCAAACCCATTGTGAGTCCCCAGAGATCAGGTTTCCCCCCCTCCAACCTCCTGGAACAGTCATGACATTATATTACAATCAACATGGACTCCACTACACAGATGACTTATTTTCCTCCCACAGAGCTGACACGTGTGAAGGGTCCTTGGATACTTCTTGATACTTCTATAGCACAGAGGCCCACAGTCAGCACCTGGAGGTTCTCCTGCATGGTTAGTTTGAGGATAAAGAAATCACATGACTTCCAAAAAGGCTGGAAGATGGCACTGAGGGCCTGGGAAAAACATCTGTTAGGTGCCTACCCAAGCAGAACAATTCAAGGCAGGAGGAGCTGTTTTAACCCACAACAGATGAGAGATTTTCTGTAAACAAGAATTGAGCTAAAATTCTAAAATGTACATGGAAGACAGTTAAGGTTTTTCCTCTTGGGGATGAATGACACGCGTGAAAACTTTGAGGCAGCTTCAGAGCTCTCTCGGGCCACCTGTATTAAACCAGGGCTGTGTGGGCTGATAGGCTAGTTTTTTATTATGGGCTCTGCTGGGAATTTAAGGAACCTTGAGTTCTGAGTCCTACACTGAAGCTCAGGTGCCATCCTTTCTGGGAAGCTTATTCTGGTCATTCCCAAGGCCAGGTTGGAAGGACCCCTGTCCACTTTGTGTAACGGTCTGATCATGTATATCTTAGTACCGCCTGCTTGCCACCCCTCCCCACTCCCATCCAGGCTGTGAGCGCCTAAGTGCGGGATCTGTGACTTAGTCCTTGACATTGCCCTGTACTTTGCATGCAGTTTGTTGAATGAATAACTGAATTCAACAGCCTAGGAAATGCAAACACAAGTCACTGAAAGCACCTGACATAATACTCGAGAAATCCTCTTAAAGGAAAGAATGAAAGACAAACACTTCTTACTTAAAAAAATAAAAGTCCCATTTCAGTATACCCTGTATGGTACACATAATCCAGTATTATGAAAATATACTAAAGCCTACATTTTGGAGGGGCAATTGACTATTAAGTTCAGACACTCTGAGATTATCTTTTTCTCCCCCTGAATGTTAGGACAGTTACTCTTCTTTGGAGAATCAGTTCCCCATTAAAAAGCCAACAAAGTTTTTGCAAGTATTACCTAACATCTGTAGGAATTCGGCTCTACTAAATCCATAATAGCGCCTTTGGGGTTTTAGAATTTAGAAAATTAGATTCAGATCCAGACGCTCTCAAGTAACTTTATGTAGCTTTCTATCTAAATAACAGCAATTTAAACCATCTTTCAAAGGGAGAGAGACCTAGTAAACACTACTTAGATAAAAGAAGCTATCTATTTTAAATAAGACCAGCTAAGTGCTAGATCAAAGGCACCCCATACATTTACAACCAAATGGCACTGCTCTGAAGATCAAAGTGATGCCTGGCTGGGAAAACAGAAAGAGCCTTATACCCAGAAAGCATTACAAAGGACTACGGAGACTTAACAAATATCAAGATTTTAAAGCAGACACATGTCTTTACTTATTTTATTGTTTCATTTTGCAAAATCTTTGGTTAAATGGTGGGGAGAGTGTATTAATTAATAAGTATATAAAATAAAATAAATTCTGAGCCATCAAAGGAGTTGTCTTGCTATTGTTCTCTGCATTTCTGAAAGACGAGTACTTCAAAATGTCTATATAACACTAACCAGCCACTTTCTTCTAAATTCTGGAGGTACAAATCCAAGCTAGTAAGAGTTAAATATTTTTCCTTAGGGATTTTTTTAATGGAGACTTTCAAACCATAAGAACCTGTCTTGAGCAAGAAATTTAGCCAAACGGCAATCACTTGGCATATTTAAGTCAGACTGTGGATGCTGCTATACAAACAGGCACTGCTGGTGTTAACGTGATATCAACCAGTGGCAAACACTGCAAGAAAATAAAATATGGCCAGTGACAGGACATTTTATTGATATGTTCAAACAAGGCATCAGAGACATTAGTTGGGGAGAGTGAAGTATAATGTTATTTCAAAGCAACTTCCTGCTAGAATGAGACTTCCCAGGTTGTATGGTTTATTCCTATTATTTTTAAACCAGACCCCAATCATAAATACAGATTCATAAATCATGCCTTATTCACTAACCATTCTTGTTAACATATAGAGACAACTTCTGTCCTTTGCACTCTGGAAAGTGCAGAGTTGGAATATTTAATAGTCACGACATTCCTGAAGTCAGCTGTGGATTTCTGAGGCATGTGGAGCCACTTGTTTTCCAAGTGGCTAGCGGACCCCACGCAGACATTTATTTATCTTGGTGCTCAGATGCCTTTCATTTGCTGGTAGATTATAAACCACTGTAATCATTTCAAAGTCTACTGGTTCTAATCTAAAATTAAAGCAAAAAAAAAAAAAAAAAAGAGCATCTGTGGCATTGCTAAGGAAAGCTATTTAAAGGCTGTGGTCAGCAGCCTCCAAGATGGCCCAGTGGCCCCTGACTCCTGGACTTCATGTCTTTGTGTATTCTCTCCTGTGCTGTACCAGCCTTGACTAGGGAAACCATTAGAATATGGCAGAAGTAGTGGCATGTCACTTCCCATATTGGATCATAAACAACACTGCAGTTTCTGTTTTGGTTATCCTTGCTTGCGCTTCTGTATCACTTGCTCTGGAAGAGTCAGTTGCCATGTCCTGAGCAGCCCTGTGGAAAGACCCACGTGGCAAGAAACTGAAGGCTTCTGCCAACAACCATCTGAGTGAGCCCGGAAGCTGGACACTTCAGAGATGATCAAGTCTTCAGTTGATGCAGCTTGACTGCGACCTCATGGGAATCCGAACCAGAGACACCCACCTACACCACTTCCAATCCATTGACCTCAAAATTCTATGAAACACTAAATACTTTTTTTCCAGTGATTTTACAAATGTATTTGATAATCAGTTGTTAGTTTTCATTCACATGGACTATCTATAAGTTTTCTTTTTCTTTTAAAAATATTTTTATTGAGAAATATCTGCACACATAAAATCCAAACATATTATATAGTCAATGGCTCACGATATCATCACATAGTTGTGCGTTTGTCACCATGATCAATTTTAGAACATTTGAATCACTCCAGAAAAAGAAATAAAAAGAAGAAAAAAAAATTCATTCATCCCAAACCTCTTGCCCCTCCTTCTCATTGACCCACAGTATTTCAATCTACCCAAATTTTACCCTTTATCTCTCCCTATTATTTATTTATTTATTATCCTTATTTATTTACTTATTTTTACTCATCTGTCCATGCCCTGGATAAAAGGAGCAAGAGACACAAGGTTTTTACAATCACACAGTCACATTGTAAAAGCTATATAGTTATATAGTCTTCTTTAAGAATCAAGGCTACTGGAACACAGTTCAACAGTTTCAGGTACTTTCCTCCAGCCACTCGAATACACCATAAACTAAAAAATGATATCTATAGAATGTATAAGAAGAACCTCCAGGATAACCTCTCAACTCTGAAATCTCTCAGTCACTGAGACTTTATTTTGTCTCACTTGTCTCTTCCCCCTTTTGGTCAAGAAGGCTTTCTCATTCCCATGATTTCAGGTCCTAGCTCATCCTTTGGAGTCAGGTCCTATATTGCCAGGAAGACTTATACCTCGGGAGTCAGGTCCACGTGGTGGGGGAGGGAAGTGAGTTCACCGCTCAAGTTGGCTTAGAGAGAGAGACCACATCTGAGCAACAAAAGAGGTTCTCTGGGGGTGACTGTTAGGCATAATTATCAGTAGGTTAGATTCTCCTTTAAAGGAATAAGCGTCAAAGGGGCAAGACCCAGGATTGAAGATTCAGCCTATTGAATTGGTTGTTCTCATGCCTGCGAGAATATCAGGAATTCCCTGGATGGGGAAGTTGAATATTTCCTCCTTTCTCCCCAGTTTCCCAAGGGTACTTTGCAAATACTTTTTTATTCTCTGCCAAAATCATGCTAGGATATATCGGGGCATTACACTAACCTATACAAACCAATAAACTCTTATGCCCTATTCAAGATTCCATGTAATTAGGATGTTCAAGTTAATGGAGCATAAAAGTTAATGCTCTATTTGGGTAGATAATGTGCTACCCCAAATATAAATTTTGCACCAAATAAACATCTCTCCCTTCAGTCTTGCATAGAGGTTGAAGTCTGAAAATAGGGGACATATCATCCTTTACCTTATATTCTGATTTGCTTTAATCCTATCCAGATCAGCTTCATTCATATCTCTAAATGAAGTCTGATCACTTTTTCAGCTTTCTAAACAGCTGCTGAATGGAGTAATGCTAACTTTCATAGCTTCAGTGCTCCTAAATGTCTCAGGTGTCACATAAATATCCAAAGTTTCAGGGAACAGCCAGGTTACATACAAATAGCTCAGTATCTCAGAATTTAGAAACATCAGTTACAACTCCTAAATATATGTGACTGCTGTAGGAGCTTATAATCTAGGAACCTTTACAATAGGCCCCAACATGATACCCCATGCTTTCAACTTCAATTCTCTGAATTTGTATGTTATAGTTAATCCATGTGAATGAGGCATAATATTTGTCTTTTTGTTTCTGACATTTTATTCAACATACTGTCCTTAATGTTGATTCTCCTGTTACTTGTCTCACAACCTCATTCCTTCTTGAGGCAGCTCAGTAGTCTATTGTACATATATACCATAGATCCCCCCCTCCATTCCTCAGTCATTGACCCTTGGGCCACCTACATTCATTGTGAATCTGAACACTGTTGCCAAAAACACTAGTGTGCAAATGTCCATCTGTGTCCCCACTCTCAGTTCCCCCAGGTATATACTGAGCAGAGGGGTTGCAGAATCGTATGGCAACCCCACCCTAGCCTCCTGTGGAACCACCACACTGTCCTCCAGAGGGGCTGCACCTCTCATTTCCCTACCGACAGTGAATAGGTACATCTCTTTCTTCACATTTTCTCTAGCACTTGTTTCTCTCTGATCATTTCTAAACAACTTTGTTCACATACCACACAATCCAACCTCTGTAAATAGAAAATGCCTTCGCCACCATAATCTATATGAAGACATTTCCTTTCCTTCCACATAGAATCCATACTCTCTCCTCCATGTCCCCCACTTGTTAACAATTAGTTTTGGCATAATGCCTTTGTTACATACAGTAGAAGCATATGACAACATTACTGTTGATTATAGACCCTAGCTTGCATTGATTGTACATTTTCCTGTAAACCATCCATTTTCAAACCCTTGAAATGTTGACATTCATTTGTTCTCCTGCATGCAAAAATGTTTTTATATTTGTACATTTAATCACATCACTGTCCACTCTGGGCATTCCTAAGTTATACCCTCTCAGTCTTTATCCTCTATCATTCCATCTGGTTTCATATGTGCTCCCAGCCCTTCTTCAGGCATAATCACATTCAGCTTCATTCAGTGTACTGATGTTATTCTGCTATGATCTGGTGGTATTGTGCTATACATCTCTGAAGTTTTACAATCAGTCTTGTTGCACAATCTTTATTCCTTCAGCATCAAATGCCCAATCTTGACTCTCTTTCTGTCTCATGACAACCTGTGTTCTTAACTTTAACTCTCAAAGTTCACTCATTAATATTAGTTTATATTAGTGAGACCATTAGTGAGTACTTGTCGTTTTGTTTCTGGCTAATTTCATTCAGCATAATGTCCTCAAGTTTCATCCATGTTGTTACATGCTTCATGACTTTACTCTGGCTTACAGCTGTGTAATATTCCATTGTATGTATATGCCAGACCTTGTCCATCAATCCTCTGTTGATGGACATTTGGGCTGTTTCCATCCTTTGGCAATCATAAATAATGCTGCTATAAACATCAGTGTACAAATGTCCGCTTGTGTCCTTACCTTCAGATCTTCTGAATATATACCTAGTAAGGGATTGCTGGATCATATGGCAATTCTATACTTAGCTTCCTAAAGAACTGTCTCCCAAAGCGGTTATACCATATTACATTCCCACTAACAGTGGATAAGTGTGCCATTTTTTCCATACTCTCTCCAGCACTGGCAGTTTTCTGCTTTTTTGATAATGGCCATTTTAGTGGGTGTCAGATGATGTCTCACTGTGGTTTTGATTTGCATTTCCCTAATAGCCAGTGAAGTAGAGCATCTTTTCATGTGTCTTTTAGCCATTTGTATTTCCTCTTCTGAAAAATGTCTGTTCATGTCTTTTGTTCATTTTTAATTGGGTTCTTGTCTTTTTATTGTTGGGTTGAAGAATCTCTTTATATATTCTGGATACTAAACTTTTATCTAATATGTGGCTTCCAGATATTGTCTCCCATTTGTGTAAGCTGCCTTTTTAGTTTCTTGTCAAAATTCTTTGATGCAAAAAAGTGTTTAATTTTGAAGAGATCCCATTTATCTATTTCTTTTTCAATGCTCATGTTTGGGGGTAAAGTCTAGGAAACTACCTCCTCTTAGAAGATTTAGAAGATATTTCCCTACATTTTCCTCTAACAGTTTTATGGTCTTAACTCTAATGTTTGGGTCTTTGATCCATTTTGAGTTAATTTTTGTACAAGGTGTGAGACATGGATCCTGTTTCATTCTTTTGCATAGGGATATCCAATTCTCCAAATATTGTTTACCGAAGAGGCTACTCTGTTCCAGGTGACTTGGCTTGACCTCCTTATCAAAGCTCAGATGTCCACAGATGAGAGGGCCTATTTCTGAGCACTTAGATTCCATTGCTCAATATAGCTATCTTTATGCCAGTATCATGCTGTTTTGACCACCGCAGCTTTGTAATATGCTTTAAGGTCAGGTAGTGTGAGATCTTCCACTTCATTCTTTTTTCTCAAGATATTTTTCGCTATTTTGGGTCACCCTGCCCTTCCAAATAAATTTGGTTATTGGTTTTTCTATTTCTGAAAAGTGAATTGTTGAGATTTTAATTGGTATTGCATTAAATCAATTTGGGTAGAATTAACATCTTAACTATACTTAGTCTTCTAATCCATGAACACGATGTGCCCTTCCATTTATTTAGGTCTTCCATGATTTCTTTTAGCAATTTCTTTTAGTTTTCTGTGTATAGGTCTTTTGTATCCTTAGTTAAATATATTCCTAAATATTTGATTCTTTTGTTGCTATTATAAATGGAAGTTTTTTTTCTTGATTTCCTCCTCAGGTTGCTCATCACTAATGTAGAGAAACACTACTGATTTTGGGTTGTTGACCCTGTACCCTACCACTTTGCAGTACTCATTTATTCTCTCTAGTAACTTTGCTGTAGATTTTCAGGATTTTCGACTTATAGTATCAGATCCTCTGCAAACAGTGAGAGTTTTACTTCTTTCCTTTCAATTTGGATGCCTTTCATTTCTTTTTCATGTCTAATTGCTCTGGCCAGAACTTCCAGCACAATGTTGACTAACAATGGTGACAGTGGGCATCCTTGTCTTGTTCCTGATCTTTGAGGGAAAGCATTCAGTCTTGCCTCATCAAGTATGATATTAGCTGTGGGTTTTTCATATGTTCTCTTTATCATGATGAAGAAGTTCCCTTCTATTCCTTTCCTTTCAAGTGTTTTCATCAAGAAAGGATATTGAATTTTTTCAGGTGCCTTTTCTGCTCGACTGAGATGATCATGTGGTTTTCCACTTTGACTTATTGATATGGTATACTACATTAATTGATTTTCTTGTGTTGAACCAGCCTTGCATACCTGGAATAAATTCCACTTGGTCATGGTGTATAATTCTTTTAAGGTGATGCTGGATTCGATTTGCAAGCATTTTGTTGAGGATTTCTGCATCTACATTCCTTAGAGAAATTGGTTTGTAATTTTCTTTTCTTGTAGTATCTTTGTCTGGCTTTGGTGTTAGGGTGATTTTGGCTTCATAGAATGAGTTAAGTAGCTTTTGCTCATCTTCAATTTAGTTGAAGAGTTTGAGCAGGATTGGTACAAATTGTTTCTTAGTACCATTTCTTAGAATGCTTGGTAGAATTCACATGTGAAGCCATCTGGTTCTGGATTTTCTTTTGGGGGAACTTCTTGATGACTGATTCAATCTCTTTATGGTGATTTGCTTGTTGAGATAATCTATTTCTTCTAGAGTCAGTGTTGGTTGTTCATGTTTTTCTAGGAAATTGTCCATTTCCTCTATATTGTCTTGTTTATCAGCATATAGTTGCCCATAGTATCCTCTCACCACTTCTTTTATTTCAGCAGGGTCAGTGGTTATGTCCCCTCTTCCTTTCTGATTTTATTTATTTACATCCTCTCTTTCTGTCTCTCTCTCTCTCTCTCTTTGTCAGCCTGACTGACAAAAGTCTAAAAGTTCATCAATTTTATTGATTTCCTCAAAGAACCAGCTTCTGGTTTTGTTGATTTTCTCTTTTTCATATTCTCAATTTCATTTATTTCTGCTCTGATCTTCATAATTTCTTTCCTGTTGTTTGTGTTGGGGTTAGTTTGCTGTTCTTTCTCTAATTCATCCAAGTGAACAATAATTCCTTGATTTTTGCTCTTTCTTCTTTTTAAATATAGGCACTTAAGGCAATAAATTTCCCCTCTCAGCACTGCCTTTGCTGCAACCCATAAATTTTGATATGTTGTGTTTTCATTTTCATTTGCCTCGAGATATTTAGTGATTTTTCTTGTAACTTCTTCTTTTACCCACTGAATGTTTAAGAGTATGTAATTTAGCCTCAATATATTTTGAATTTTCCAGCACTCTGCCTGTTATTGATCTCCACCTTCATTCCACTATGATCTGAGAAAGTTTTTTTATAATTTTGATCTTTTTGAATTTATTCGGACTTGCTTTGTCACCCAGCATATGGTCTATCCTTGAGAATGATCCATGAGTACTTAAGAAAAATGTGTATCCTAATGTTGTGGGTGTAAGGTTCTATAAATGTTTGTTAAATTTAGTTCATTTAGCATATTATTCAAAATCTGTTTCCTTATTTATCCTCTGTCTAGATGTTCTATCTGCTGATCAGAGTGGGGAAGTCTCCAACTATTATGGTAGAGGTGTCTATTTCTTCTTTTTTTTTTTTTTAAACTTTTTTATTAATTAAAAAACTTAACAAAAGAACATTAATATATCATTCCATTCTACATATACAATCAGTAATTCTTAATAT
>PVIY010039296.1:0-23215 GCA_004026745.1 Myrmecophaga tridactyla
ACCAAAAGTTGGTTCTTTGAGAAAATCAATAAAATTGATGGACCACTAACAAGGATAACAAAGAAAAAAAGAGAGAGGATGCAAATAAAATCAGAAGTGAGAGGAAGGTTATTACCACAGACCCTGAAGAAATAAAAATAATATGAAGAGGATACTATGAACAACTATAAGCCAAAAAACTAGACAACTTAGATGAAATGGACAAACTCCTAGAAACATAGGAACAAGCTACAATGACTCAAAAAGAAAGAGAAGACCTCAACAAATCAATCACAAGTAAAGAGATTCAACAGTGATCAATAATCTCCCTATAAAGAAAAGCCCAGGGCCAGATGGCTTCACAGGGGGATTTTATCAAACATTCCAAAAAGAACCTGGCTCAAACTTTTCCAAAAAACTGAGGGAAAAGGAACATTACTGTGCCAGTTTAAAAGGATGTATGTACCCTAGAAAAGCCATGTTTTAATCCTAATTCCATTTTGTAAAGGCAGCTGTTTCTTCTAATCCCTATTCAGTAATATACGTTTGAAACTGTAATTAGATCATCATCTCCCTGGAGATGTGACTCAATCAAGAGTGGCTGTCAAGCTGGATTAGGTAGAGATGTGTCCCCACCCATCTGGGTGGGTCTTGATTAGTTTACTAGAATCCTATAAAAGAGGAAACATTTTGGAGAATGTGGGAGATTCTGAGAGAGCAGAATGACATAGCCATGAGAAGTAGAGAGTCCACCAGTCAGTGACCTTTAAAGATGAAGAAGGAAAATGCCTCCTGGAGAGCTTCATGAAACAGGAAGCCAGGAGAGAAAGCTAGCAGATGATGCTGAGCTTGCCACATACCCTTCCAGCCAAGAGAGAGAGAACTCCTGACTGTATTTGCCATGTGCCTTTCCACTTGAGAGAGAAACCCTGAACTTCATCAGCCTTCTTGAATCAAGGTATCTTTCCCTGGATGACTTATTGGACATTTCTATAGACTTGCTTTAATTGGGACATTTCCATGGCCTAAAAACTGTAAACTTGCAACTTATTAACTCCCTTTTTTAAAAGCTGTTCTGTTTCTGGTATATTGCACTCCAGCAGGTAACAAATTAGAACAATTATCTAACTCTTTTTATGAAGCTAACATCACTTTAATACCAGAACTGGGTAAAGATGCTATAGGAAAGAAAACTACAGGCCAATCTCCCTAATGAACAAAGATGCACAAATTCTCAATAAAATACCAGCAAAAAGAATCCAACAACATGTTAAAAGAATTACACACCACAACCAGGTGTGGTTTATATCAGGAATGCAAGGATGGTGCAATACAAGAAAATCAATTTATGTAATACAGCACATGAACAAATTGAAAGGGAAAAAAATCACATATCATCTCAACTGATGATGAAAAAGCATTTGACAAGATTCAACATCCTTTTCTGATAAAAACACTCCAAAAGATGGGAATCAAAGGTAACTAACAACCTCAATATGATAAATGGAATATATGAAAAACCGATAGCCAGCATCATATTCAATGAAGAGAGGATGAAAGCTTTCCCCCTCAGGTCAGGAATGAGACAAGGATGCCCACTGTCACCACTATTATGCAACACTGCGCTAGAAGTTCTAGCTAGAGCAATAAGGCAGGGCACAGAAATAAAAGGCATCCAAATCGGAAAGTAAAACTTTCATTTGTAGATGACATGATACTATACTTGGAACATCCTGAGAAATCTACACCAAAGTTACCTGAGCTAATAAACAAATTCAGCAAGGTGGCGGGATATAAAATTAATTTGCAAAAATCAGTAAATTTCTATGCACAAGCAATTACATAGCTGAGAAGTCAGTTAAGGAAAAAATTCCATTCAAAATAGCAACTAAAAGAATCAAATACTTAGGAATGAACTTAATTAACTAGGGAAGTAAAAGAAAACTACATAACATTGCTAAAAGAAATCAAAGAAGATCTAATAGGTGGAAAGACATTGTCTGCTCATGGATAGGAAGGCCAAATATAGTTAAGATGTCAATTCTATCCAAATTGATCTACAGATTCAACATAATACCAAGCAAAATCCCAACAACCTATTAAGACTTGAAAAAGCTAACTACCAAATTCATCTGGAAGAGAAAGAGGCACTAAATAGCTAAATGCATCCTAAAAAAGAACGAAGTGGGGGGATTAACACTCCCTGACTTTAAAAGCTATTATAAAGTCACAGTGGTCAAAACACCATGGTACTGACACAAAGATAGAAGCATTGACCAATGGCATCAAATTGAGAGTACAGAAATAGACTACCAAATCCATGGTCAACTGATTATTGACATGGCTCCCAAATCCACTGTACCAGGACAAAATAGTCTTTTCAATAAATGTGCGTGGGAGAACTGGACATCAATAACCAAAAGAATGAAAGAGGACCCTTACTTTACACCTTACACAAAAATTAACTCAAAATAAATCAAACACCTAAATATAAGAATAAGTAACATGAAGCTCCTAGAAGAAAATAGAAGGAAGCATCTTCAAGAAGTAGTAATAGGAGACAGCTTCCTAAACTTTACAACCAAAGTACAAGTAATAAAAGGAAAAATAGGAACTCCTCAAAATCAAATGCTTTTGTGCCTCAAAAGACTGTAAAAAAGGTGAAGAACCAGCCAATTCAACAGGAGAAAATATTTGGAAATCACACATCGGATAAAGGTTTGATACTGCGTATACGTAAAAAAATCAAACAACTCAATAACAAAAGAACAAATAACCCAACTGTAAAATGGCTAAAGAGATGAATAGGCATTTTTCTGAAGAGCAAATACAGATGGCTAAAAAGCACATAAAGAGATGCTCGTTTTCATTACCTATAAGGAAAATGCAAATGAAGACCACAAGAGATACCACCTCACACCTATAAGAATGGCTACTATTAAAGAAACAGGAAACTACAAATGTTGGAGAGGATATGGAGAAATTGGGACACTTACGCACTGCGTACGTGGGATGGAATAATGGTACAGCTGCTATGGAAGAGAGTTTGATGATTCCTTAGGAAACTAAATATCGAGTTGCCAGTTTAAATCTGTTGTGTACCCCAGAAAAGCAATGTCCCTTAATTCGCATTCAATATTGCTGGATGGGAGCTTTATGATTGCTTCCATGGGGATGTGATCTACCCAACTGTAGGTGGTAACTTCTGATAACATATTTTCCATGGAGATGTGTCTCCACCCATTCAAGGATTGAGGTTGCTTACTGGAACCCTTTAAGAGAGAACCATTTTGGAAAAACTTTAGAGTCAAGAGAGCCACGAACACAACAAGAGTCATGAGAGCCACCAGAACCGAAAGAGCCAAGAGAAAGGACAGAGTCCCAGGAAAGCCACTGAAGAGCTACCAGATCTCACCATGGGCCTTTCCAGCTGAGAGAGAAACCCTGAAAGTTATCAGCCTTCTTGAACCAAGGTATCTTTCCCTGGATGTCTTAGATTGGACATTTTTATAGCCTTGCTTTAATTAAGACATTTTCACGGCATTAGAACTGTAAACTTGCAACTTAATAAATTTCCCTTTTTAAAAGCTGTTTCATTTCTGGTATATTGTATTCTGGCAGTTCAACAAATGAAAATACCCGGTAATAACACTACTCGGTATTTACCCAGAAGAGCTGAAAGCAGTGACACAGATATTTGCACACCAATGTTCACAGGAGCATTATCCACAATTGTCAAAAGACAAAAACAATCCAAGTGACTACCAACAGACAAGTAGATTAACAAAATGTGGTATATACATACAATGAAATTTTATGCAGCAGTAAGACAAAACAATGTCCTGAAGCACATGACAAGATGGATCAGCCCTGATGACATATGCTAAGTGAAGTAAGCCAGACAAAAAAGGATAGATACTGTATGATTCTAATTTTGTGACCATGGTAAAAGTAAAGTCAGATACATAATATAATTCATATATTACAGAATATAGGGGACCTAAAGCTACATGGAAGCTAGAGATGAGTGAAAAGTTAGCTAATGATTTGAAGCTAAAGGTAAGGGAATAGACAGAAGTGGACACAGGTCAATAGTGGATCTATAAGTAATACTACCATATTGAAGGTGAACATCACTGAAAAGGGTTTTATAGACCCATGTATCCCCAATGATTAACACCACAAACATAGATAAGTTCTTGCAAAGGTACGAATAAACCACTGCAAAGGTATGAATTTTGTATAAAGAGTATATAAATTTGGCATATAATGGGAAAACTTCCATTGCAAGCTATGGACTGTTAAACTGGAAAACATCAACAGTACCACAGTAATACCAGGGGTAAATAATGGGGGGAGGGATAAGAGTTAAGGGGAGGTTTAGATTTTGTATTTGGTGAGGGTGTGTTTATTGGTTATCTTTCTCTTGAAAACAATGAAATTATCTAAAATTGAGACTGCTGATGGACTGGTGGACTCTCAACATTATATATGACACCCAATGAATGGAGGTGGCTGAAAGATGCACTGATTGAGAAGTAGACTGGCAAATGATGGTGTATACATCTGATTGAATATTGGACTGCAATAAAAAGGAACAAAGCTGGGAGGCATGCAACATTGTGAATGAACCTGTGGGACATTTGGTGAGGCAAAATAAGCCAGAAACAAAAGAGTAATTACTGTATGGTCTTATTCAGAATATACTTACAGAAAACAGGGACTTAGATTGTAAACTCTTATAGCACTCACATTTAGTCCAGAGTGGTAATTGTTATTTTTGGATTTTGAGAGGCTGTTTTCATTCTTATCTGGTATTTACAGATAAGAATGAAGCCAATCAGGTCAGGATTAAGGAAATTCAGAATACAGGGGTAACGAAGACATTGTCTATATTATAGAACCTCATCTACTCTTTGAGACCAAAGGAAAAAAAGGTTTATACTGTTCAGGACCTAAATTTTCTGTAGCACATAATCTAACTCAATCTATCTGGATAGATCATTTAAGCAGTCCAAACAAAGGGCACCCAGAATAAGAATGAGGACCCTTAATCCTATATACCTTAATGTAATGCCTGGATACATCCCAGAGTATATTAAGCAGATAATCAAAAAGTATGGACAAAGTTTCTTGAGGGGTGGGAGCAAAATTATGGAACTATTAAACTTTACCACTGGGGAAACCTCTGATACTGTTTCAAACATTAGGGCCACTCACATTAACAGGCCAAGCCCTTGATCTTGAGGCTTGCTCTTGTGAAGCTTGTTATGTAGTGGAGAAACTTATCCATGGATTTCTGTCCCATGTTGCCAGAGAGATTTATACCCCTGGGAATTATGTACCACATGGTGGGGAGGGCAGTGGGTTCACTTGCTGTGTCAATTTAAAGAGAGTGGCCACATCTAAGCAACAAAAGAGGTTCTGGGGGTGACTATTAGGCCTAATTTTAAGTAGGCTTAGCCTATCCTTTGTAGGAATAAGTTTCATAGGGGGGACACCCAAAAATGAGGGCTTGGCCTATTGATATGGTTGTCCCCACTGCTTGCGAGAGTATCAGAAATTATTCAAATGGGGAAGTTAAATCTTTACCCCTCTCTCCCCACTCCCCTATGGGTACTCTGCAAATACTTCTTTATTCACTGTCCAAATCATTCTGGGATTTATTGCCTGTTCCATATTATTGATAGCCCCTTCCAAAATGAAAAAGTTAAAATGGCCATAGCCCAAATACGCCTGAAGAGTAGGAAAAAGATCAAAGCTGATGGTGGAGTTATACAGAAGAAGGCAGGATTTAACAAATGAACATGACTGCAGAATCACTGTATTGATATTTCTTTTTTTTTTTAAATTTGCATATGGGCAGGAGGCACCAGGGATCGAACTCCAGACCTCCAGCACGGCAGGTCGGAGCTCTGCCTGCTGAGCCACGGCAGCCGCCCTGTATTGATATTTCTTTTAGTCTCCAGTATCTTAAGCAGCTAAAAGTAATAAACCTAAAATTTTGTATATTTGTTATTTTTCACAAAAATGAAAAAAAGTCAATTGCGATGATTAATGCACAGCTATATATGATGATATTATGAACACTGATTGTATACTTTGGAAGATTATGTGATATGTGAATATATAATATATATCAATAAAAAATAAAGAAACATATAAATGTTGTGAAGAGGGAAATGAGAATGCATATTCTGATCTGGGTTTTAGGGAAACTCTGGAATGTCAAGTATAATCAGATATGAAAAGCTAGAAGCAGAGAAATCAGTTAGAAAAGAAGATTCTTTACCTTCCAAAGGATGAGGCACTGAAACAGAGCCCTGACAAAAGGAGAAACTGGATATAAGAATAATGAATAATTATTATAATAAATTGCGGACACTTCTTGAAAACTGTGTTCTAAGCACTGTACAAAGCATTTTAGATTATCCCAATAAAGTAACATCATTATGGTCATTTTACAGATGAGGACACTGTGCCAGTTTGAAAGGATGAATGTACCCTAGAGAAGCCATGTTTTAATCCTAATCTCATTTTGTATAGGCAGCCGTTTCTTCTAATCCCTATTCAGTACTGTATGCTTGAAACTTTAAATAGATCATCTCCCTGGAGATGTGACTCAATCAAGAGTGATTGTTAAACTGGATTAGGTGGAAACATGTCCCCACCCATTCCAGGTGGGTCTTGATTAGTTTACTGGAATCCTATAAAAGAGGAGACATTTTGGAGAAAGGAGGAGATTCACAGAGGGCAGAGAAGAACAACATAGCCATGAGAAGCAGAAAGCCCACCAGTCTACGACCTTTGGCGATGAAGAAGGAAAATGCCTCCCCAGGACCTGCAGGAAACAGGAAGCCAGGAGAGAAAACTACCAGATAATGCCATGAACATGCTCCTTCCAGATGAGAGAGCAACCCTGACCGTGTTCCCCATGTGCCCTTCCAGCCGAGAAGAAACCCTAACCATGTTTGTCACGTGCCTTTCCACTTAAGAGAGAAACTGAATTTCGTTGGCCTTCTTGAATCAAGGTACCTTTGCCTGGATGCTTTAGACTGGACATTTCTATAGACTTCCTTTAACTGGGAAATTTTCTCAGCCTTGGAACTGTAAACTAGCAACTTATTAAATTTGCCTTTTAAAAGCCATTGCATTTCTGGTATATTGCATTCTGGGAGCTAGCAAACTAGAACAGATTTTGGTACTGGAGAGTGGGGTGCTGCTGTGGTCTGCAAATACCAATCATGTTGGAAAGGCTTTTTTTTTTTTTTTTTTTTTTGTGGGAAGGCACCGAGAATGGAAAGCCTTTTTAAATGGATAAGGGGAAGATTCTAGAGGAATTGTGAGAAGCTTGATAGAGAAGGCCTAGAATGCTTTGAAGAGGCTGTCGGTAGAAATGTGAACTCTAAAGATACCTCTGACCAGGCTCTACACAGAAATGAGGTACATGTTATTGCAGACTGGATGGAAGGCAGTCCTTGTTTTAAAATAGCAGATAATCTAACAAAACTGACTAGTGGCTCTGACTGGAAGGCAGATTTTAAAGGCCATGAATTTGGATATTTAGCAGAAGAGATTTCCAAATTAAATGTGGAAAGCACAGCCTGGTTTCTCCTCGCAGCTTACAGTGAAATGCAACAGGAAAGAAAGAAGCTGAGAACTGAACTCCTGGGTAAAAAGAAACCAGATATTGGAGGTTTGCAAAATGCTGGGCCTCCAAAAAGGGGAACCCCAGACAACAGTACCCCATGTGAGGATTTAACCAAATGTGGAACCAGTCAGCCATTTCAGAGAAAGCCAGGATTGGACATGGGGTTATACAGGAAGGATTTGTGGAAACTTATGTCTGATGGATATGATCTGAGGCTATTGCATAGAAAGCCAACGAGAGTGTTGCGGGATCTGTATAAAGAGAACCATTGCCAGTTGGGACTGAAAGGGACAGAGAAGGGACATACTGGAGGAAAAATAATTTCAGAGGCAAAACCATGGAGGCTAGGGTCTGAAGTCAAGAAGCCTTGGGACAGGAGAGCGGACCCACCTAAGCACGTGGAGGGAGAGAGTGAGTTTGCCCTAAAGGCAGAGGATGGGCCTTCCACCTCCTTTCATGGAAGAGTTATGCTGCCTCAGCCTTGGAGAAGGTGAAGCACATTCCTTGGGGGTTGGGGAGAGCCTGGCTGCCACCACATGGAAGGGTTGAGTGTGCGTCCTGGAGATGGCAGAGAGCCCAGGTGCAGCCCTGATCCTTGGAGAGGGTAAAGCCGAGAAAAAGGTGGTCTCCCCAAGGTTGTGTTTGGAGACAGACAGGCCTCTGCACAGGCCTTTGGAAAGGGTGGGACTGCCGCTTTCAAAAGCCCCAAAGATAAATGACTCTTATACTTCGCAATCTAATGAAGTTAGCCCTTAATGGTTTTCAAAAATGTATGGGTCCATTGACCCCTGTATTCCTTCCAATTCCTCCCTATAGATATGGGTATATGTATCCAATGTCTGTTCCTTCTTTGTATGTTGGCAGCAAGTAACTTGTTCTGAGTTTCACAGGTCCAGAGCTACAGGGTAGTTTTTCCTTAGAACAGACTATATGTGTAAATAACTTTGATAGGAGTTTGTACTGTTTATAACTTTGCATTTCATCTGTATTGCTACTAAAATGGTTTAAGGATTTCTGATATTGTGGTGGAATTAATATATTTTGCATATGGGAAAAACATGTCTTTTTCAGGGTCCAGAGGGTGGAATGTGCCAGTAGAAAGGATGTATGTACTCTAGAAAAGCCATGTTTTAATCATAATCCCATTTTGTAAAGGCAGCTGTTTCTTCTAATCCCTATTCGGTACCATATGCTTGAAACTTTAATTAGATCATATCCTTGGAGATATGACTCAATCAAGAGTAAATGTTAAACTGGATTAGGTGGAGCTGTGTCTCCACCCATTCCAAGTGGGTCTTGATTAGTTTACTAGAATCCTATAAAAGAGGAAACATTTTGGAGAAAGGAGATGCAGAGAGAGCAGAGAAGAACGACATAGCCACAAGAAGCAGAGAGTCTACCAGTCAGTGACTTTTGGAGATGAAGAAGGAAAATGCCTCCCGGGGACCTTCATGAAACAGGAAGCCAGGAGAGAAAGCTAGCAGATGACGCCATTTTTGCCATGTGCCCTTCCAGCCAAGAGAGAAACTCTGTGTTTGCCATGTGCCTTCTCACTTGAGAGAGAAATCCTGAACTTTATCAGCCTTCTTGAACCAAGGTATCTTTTCCTGGATGCCTTTGATGGGACATTTCTATAGACTTGTTTTAATAGGGACATTTTCTCGGCCTTAGAACTGTAAACTAGCAACTTATTAAATTTCCCTTTTAAAAAGCCATTCCATTTCTGGTATATTGCATTCTGGCAGCTAATAAACTAGAACAGACACTCAGACTAGACAAACATTTAACCAAAATTTAAGTGATAAAAACAAGACTTCAGTCAAGGTCTAATTTCAGGGTTTACAAAGTAAACTCCAAACTTAATCAAAACACTTTTTGGAGAGATAAGGATTCTAATCTAAATAACAAGGAGGAAGATGATTCATTTGCCATTCTCTCACTACTTTTTAACCTTCTGCCACTCCCTCTCCCTTCATTTTCGAACATTATCTTCTTCTGGTCTTCCCCAAGTGACTTGACTGACACGTTCCCAACCCAGCAACCCTCCTCTGGCTTCATGTGATATCTCTGTCAATCCCTTGCTTATATGAACTTCTGCTATATGTGGTGGGAATTCTCACTATCCATATTCTCCTACCCTTAAAATGCCAAATGACAAAGGAAAGAGGCTACAAAAAGCCCTAAAATTTTATTTTAATGGCACATTGCCTGGGGCATCACTGTTGTTTGGTATCTATCATTCGTCCCTGGTTGACAACACATATATCCCTTCGTTGACTCTTTGAATTTTTCTCTTTAGTCCTCAAGTCATTTTTTCCTTCCCTTGCATCTTACAATCGATGGATGGCTTTGCCTTCTAATTTTACTGAAAAGACTAAAGTCACACAGAAGTCTCTTCATCCTCTTGTCTCTTTATCTCCAATATCTATTTCTCCAAATGCTGTGACAGTCTCATCTTAGATTTTCACTTGTCCTTTTAATTTTATCTTCTAGTACCTTCAAAGAAAACATATTCACATACTCTTAACTTCTCTCTCCAGTCTTTTCCTTTCCACTAGTTCCACCTTCCCACAGAGCCAACTTACTCATCTATCATCCACTGTCTATACTGTACAACACAAAATATAAATTGGACCATGGTATTCCTCTCATTAAGGTACCACAAAGGATACAGTTTAAATTCTGTATCAGGGCAAGGGAAGAGCTTCCATGACTACAGCACATGCACTCTTGGTCTAAACATGTAAAACTATCAACAGTTACCTGATTGCGTCAAACTACTACAATGACTCTGCTCTTTTGCCTGGAAGGTCCTTCCTCTGTCAACTTGGCTAATTTCTAGGCATCCTACCTGAACTATCCTTTATCACCAACTCCAGGAATTCTTCTTCACAAATTCCACTGTTTGACTATATACCACACCTTCTGACTATATATCTCACTTTTAAGTCCCCAGGAAGAAGAATCCTTATATTTAAAGCATTATCAAACTGTATAATAATTAGAATGATTTCCAGCCACCTCTCTCATCCCCAACGTCTCTGGCTCCAATCATATACTTATATACTCTTTAATACCTTCTTTAGCATAATACTTGGCACATAATAGACCCTCAAATATTTTCTAAATCAAGGAACATAATCGTAGTCCTAAAAAGCTTTTCATGGTATTAGCCCCCAGATACTGTCTTATTTCTATTTTTTTCATCGAACTTTCCCATTGTGTATCCTACACTTGCTACATTAACATTTTCACCACTCATTTATCCATTTAAATGCTTGCAGTTTTATTCATAGCACTCTATGAGCTCTCTAAACTAATAATGTGCTATGGAACTTTCTGCAACTATAAAAACTTCATATATCTCCACTGTCCAACATGGTAGCTTCTAGCCACATGTGGCTATAAAATGTGGTTAATGCAAATGAAGAAATGAATATTTAATCTTAATTAATTTAAACTGAAAAAGCCACATGTGACTAATGGCTTCCATACTGAGCAGCACAGTTCCCAAGTCTAGCCAAATGATTCGATCACAAAACTAATGAAATTTTCTCAATGCTCATTTTCCAATTCATCTTTACAATTCAACACTCCCTGAAATTCCTCTAACCTGATGACATACCACCTGATATGTCTCTTCTGCTCTCTGACTGCTCTCAATTTTTTTGATGCAACTTTCTTTTTGTCCCCAAAAGATTGGGTGCAAGCCTAAGTTTACTTCTTCAATCACAAATCTAGAATGCCAATTTGACTCCTCTTCTCAAACCCAAATTCCAAATATAAAGTGGACAGCTCCAACTGAATGTTTTACTATTAATTTCAACTTGCCAAATACCTAAAATTTGTTCTTTTTCTGAATGTTACTTTTTAATGGTACAATCACCTTCACAGCCATCTAATTTCAAATCTTTAAGAATTACCCTTAAATTGTTTTCTTCTTTTTCTAACTCATTTATCAAACCATGTCAACTGTCTTCTTAAGGTCTCTTGAATTATTCCCTGAACTCAAGTGCAGATTTCCCACAACTGACATTTGCACTAACTGTACAATTCCTTAAATTGGCTTCCCTTTCTCTTTGCTCTCTAACCTACAGCTGCTGGGTAATAAAACTAGAACACCACTTCACATTTTGAAATTTCTTTTCTTCTACCTCTCCGAAACATACACCCACTAATACAGCCTCCACAATGACTTGTCACCTGTCCTAAGTTTGGCATCATTCTATAACCAGATCTTTACCAAGCATGCCAACTTCATCTTCTAACATTTCATTCAAAGTCTTCACCACAAATAAAATGGCCCATCAAATCTTTTCTGGAATCTGTAAAGCAGATTCCAGCTTCCTTTTTTGCTTCTGTTGTTTCCTCAATCTATAATGTCATATAATGCTTTTCTTCTTAGTTCATGATTGCTAGAGCTCTCCTTTCCTTCTAGAATCAGTTCAAGCCTCAAAGGCTTCAGGAAGCCTTTCCTTCCTGCCTGGCCTTAAGTGGCTACACTCCTTCTCTTAATTTTGGTATTAGTACCTCTTATCATTCTTTTAGATTTTAGCTTATGTCACCAAGTATTATTTTTCATACTGCTTTTTATTTTAATAAATATTTTGTCTCAATTAGAATGTCAGCTTTTAAAATGCAAAGACTTTGCCTAATTCTATCTTTATAGCTCAAAACTTAGCCATGTATTCACACCAAGTGGTAATGAACGCATGGTTATGTGATTATACTCAGAACCATTGATTGTTTACTTACGTTGGATTGTACAGTGTGTGAATAAAACTATTTAAAAAAAAAACAGTGACAAAGAGTTGGAGAAAATGTGAAGAGAGAGATGTACCTATTCACTTTGGTAGGAAAGTAGAATGGTATAGCTCCTCTGGAGGGCAGTATAGTGGCTCCACAGCTGGCTATGTGTGGGGCTGTTGTATGATCCTGCAACCCCACTGTTACGTGTATACTTGGAGGAACTGAAAGCAGGGACACGAATGGACGTATGAATGCTGCCGTTTATCATTCATTTGCGTTTTGCAGTTTGCAAAGGATGGAGGTGGCATAAGGGTACATCTGATGAACAGAAGGGTCAACAGAACGGTATACTTGCAATGGAAAACTGAGTGGCTGCAAGAAGAAATGAAGTTGTGAAGCATGCAACTAGGTAAATATTGAGGACAATATGCTGAGTAAAATAAGCCAGAAACAAAAAGACAGTTATTATAATGCCTCACTAATATGGACTAACTATAATGTGCACTGAGAATCGAATTTGAAAGCACAGTTCATCAGGTGAACAGCTAATGTAGAGGTATGTAGATTATAAACTCTTACAGCAGTCACATCTATTCCAGAGTTGTAACTGTTATTGCTAAATTCTGAGACGTTGAGCTCTTTGTATATAACCCTGGAACATCAGGTATGTGTGTGATACCTGAGACTCAGAGCTAGACTTCTTCAGCTATGATAGTCAGCGTTACCCCATACACCAACTGTTTAAAACACTGAAAAAGTGGTCAGACTTCAATTCGAGAAATGAATGAAATGAAGCTGATCTGGGTAGGACTCAGGTAAGTCAGACTAAAGGGAAAAGGATGATATTGGCTGCTTTTTTAAAAAACTACAACTTCTGTGTGAGACCAAAGGAAAGGATGTTTATTTGGTGCAAAATTTATCTTTACAGTAGCATACTATCTAACTTAACTTTTACGGTCAGCTTATTCGAACACCATAATTACATGGAACCTTGAGTAGGGAGTGAGGTGTGGTTGGTTTGTACAGGTTGGGGTGATGCCCTGCACATCCCAGAGTAATCTAGGCAGAAGATAAAAACGTATTTACAAAATCTCCTTGAGGGACTGAGGGAAAATGTGGAAATATTAAACTTCCCCACCTGGGGAAGATCTGAATATTACAACAAGCATGAGGGGCTGCCAATTTGATGGGCCATGCCTTCGATCTTGGGGCATGTCCTTATAAAACTTATTCCTGCAAAGGAGACACTAACCTTACTTTTAATTATGCCTAAGAGTCAGCCCCAGAGAACTCTTTTGTTGCTCAGATGTGGCCTCTCTCTATAATCCAACTCCACAGGTAAATTCACTGCTCTTTTCCCTACTTGGGACAGGATTCCCAGGGCTGTTACTCCCTGGCATCATGGTACATGATTCCGATGGATGAGCCTGGCCCTGGTCTTGGCATCATGGGACTGAGAAAGTCTTCTTGACTAAAAGGGATAAAAGAAATGAAACAAAATAAAGTTTCAGTGGTGAGAGAGTTCAAAAAGAATCCCTTTACCCAGTGTATGGACAGATGAGTAAGAAAACAAAGACAAAAAATAATAAGGGGGGAATTTTTTTACTTTTATTTTTATTCTTATTTTTAATTTTGGGGGTAACAAAAATGTTCAAATATCAATAGTGATGATGAATGCAGAGCTATTTGATGATTATGTGAACGACTAAGTGTACACTTTGGAAAATTATATGGTATGTGAATTAAAAACAGCACTTTGACATGAGGGTAGAGAATACTGGCAAAGGCAATTATAGAATTAGGTATTAGTGTACTGGACATCTAAAAAGGGCATAATCTAATCACAATGGCCATCAAATGAGTCTTGGGATTTTGATTTAAAGGAAGTTCATCCAAAAAAGCAATGTTCAAAATAAATGGGTATAACAGAGACTATCTTTAATTATCTTTTTTTCTACAATGGTATTTATTTTAATGGAATCTGCTATATCAAGGCAGGCTGATAACTTGTGGGGGTGGAGAATGAGAATGCCAAAAATATTAAAATGATAAGCCTAATTTCATAGAAGAAGTTACAGCTGGCCTGTCCAGCCCTGGAAACACAAACTGGCACTTAGTGCTAAGAGAGTACAGTATGCCCTGTCAGTTCTTAGGGTCACAGCTTAAAATAGTTGCACAGTTTAGGGCCAAGGGAGGCTAGACCAAAACTGTTAAGCTGTCATGGATCAGTCTAGCCCCACAGATAGCTATTTTAAGCTGCATCTCTAAACAGAAAATAGAGCAACCAGGAAATATTAGCTTCCTACTTTCAAGGACAGAAAAACTAGTCACAGATTTTTCTTTAAAATTGTAGGGGGCATCATTTCAAACTTAAGAATCATCGTACATTCTCTATCCTCCAATCCATTTGTGCTCTGGTCATCTCTTTTCACTTCTAATTTAGGTGAGAAAAGTGTAAGCACATATTTGGTGAGAAAAGTCAGACTGATTTTTTATTTATATTGAATTTCTTGAACACAAATAATATTAATATATGCTGGGGACCAGGGATTAGCCCACAGGCAAAGAGAAAACTTTATTCACTTATACAACCTGATAAAGTAAAGAAAAACCTTATTTATAGTAACAAACCTTGACATATAACAATTTATGCATTTGATAGATTAATTTAGATAATTTAAACAGGTATTCAGACTAGCAAAAGAATGACCATCACAGAAAAATTATAATCCAGCAGTAATAAAAACTAATTGTTTTGTGTTTAAAAAGTTATCTCTAGGGTACACGGGTCAGTGGTAGAATGCTTGCCTTTCATGCGGGAGACCGAGGTTCAATTCCCAGACCATGCACTACCTCCCCACCCCCAAAAAAAGTTATCTCTAAATTTACTCTTTAAAATAGTTATAAGAACTCAATTTAGGTATTTTGGCCTTCTAATTTTTTCCTAATACTAAAACTCCAAAAGATCATGAACTTGCAATGCCTACATTGCTCTTGTAGAAATTAGTGGCTTATCTCATTAACTGCTCTAAGCTAAGATATCTCAAAATTATTTCCACATTTGTGCATCTTAGCCATGATATATGATAATGGGTAGGAAATGAGTAATATAAAGTAAAAAAAAAAAAAAAAAACTAACTTCAAAAACCCCACAACAGTGGATCACATTTATATACTGCTTTCCCCTCTGTCACAGTGGTAATGATCTATTCAATACCAAACAACACTTTTGTCTGCTTACCCTGATGGCCTGAAAAGGAAAGGAACACACAAGTATTCTTACTTCTATAAGCTAAGAGAATGGCTTTAAAAAAAAAAAAAAAAAAAAAAAAACAATTAGTGATGTTTCTTGGGAAACTTGAAAAGTTCTTCCAAAAGATGCTAATAGGTTTGTGTCCCATGAAAACTTCATATTTAATCTGCAAACAAAGAATGGTGAAAGATTTTAAAATCCTAAACAATAAAAAATAAAATTTGGCCTGAACAAATATCTGGATTATGGCTGTCCAGGTGAGTAACATTTCAGTATAGAAAGAAACTGTAATAATGAAACGCAGGAAAAAACAGCCTTTATTGGCAGTTACAAAACACAATACAAAACAGATACACATTATTAAATAAAATCAGAAGATCTCATAGTAATAAAGAGTATTGCGATTTTCATGCTGCTAGGGATTAACAAGGTAATCATCTTTTACTCATTTAATAAAAAGCATTCCAAAAGATGAAATCCCAAGTTTCTATATGCTTACTGCAGCTAAAATAAATATTAGCCCTTGAAATAATTTTTAAGTTTTGGAAAATGCCCACTTCGGGAAAAAAGAAGCAAATAATAAAGTACAACACAATTTTTTTCAATAGAGCTACACATTTACTCAGTCAAATATTTCTTAAACACCCATACACATGGTATAACTAACACATAGTGGAGGAAAGCAAAGTGATCACAGGTTTATTAAAAGTAGTCTAGTGGAGTCGCAGTCCACTCGGGCCCCTTCGCCCTGCCTTGTTGCTGTCATGCAGGGTGCAGGGTGTGCTGTGGCCTTTGGTGCAGACCACGATGTCCGCCACCTCAGAGCTGCCTATGCTGGATGTGAAATGGCCCTTCCTGTGCAGAGTCACTGAGTGGCCAGGCCGCAGGTTGGCCTTTGGTCACCTCCGTGGGCCTCAATGTTCCTGCTTCTGTTCATTATTCCCATACAGACATCAAAGTGCCTGACTTCTCTAACTACTGTCGCACTGAAGTGTTAGTACAAAGTCTTCAAAAGAGAGCAGTGATGCTGGAAAAGGCTTCTCCTGTTTGGTAACTGCAACAACTGTGGGTGTCACTTGTGCTGCCAAGAATGTTGTCTCCCAGTTTGTTTCCAGCATAACTGCTTCAGCTGATGTGTCGGCCATATCAAAAACTGAAATCAAGTTATCCAATATTCCAGAAGGCAAGAATACAGCTTTCAAATGGAGAGGCAAACCCCCATTTGTGAGTCATAGAACCAAGAAGGAAACTGGCCAGAAAGTTGCAGGAGAAGTGTCCCAGTTGAGGGACCCACAGCATGATTTAGAATGAGTAAAGAAATATGAATGGGTTATCTTGATAGGTGGTTGCACTCACCTTGCTTGTGTACCTGTTGCAAATGCAAGAGATTTTGGGTGTTACTACTGCCCTTGCCATGGGTCAAACTATGTTGCTTCTGTCAGGATCAGGAAAGGGCCTGCACCCCTCAACCTTGAAGTTCC
Source organism: Myrmecophaga tridactyla (assembly GCA_004026745.1). Lineage (NCBI taxonomy): Eukaryota > Metazoa > Chordata > Mammalia > Pilosa > Myrmecophagidae > Myrmecophaga > Myrmecophaga tridactyla. The sequence continues at coordinate 17,114 of PVIY010039296.1, forward strand.
CTCTATGAGTTTACATTAATGATGTAGTTACTGTTGGTTAGAGACGTGGGCTCAAATCATGGGCTTCTTCCAGTCTTCACGTAACCTCAGAAGAATTATTTGAGAGCAAGCCTTTTGTACTTAAAGTTGGCTGATAAGAAATATTTAGGAATTGCTAATAATGTATTTGTAAACATTAATGTGAAATAAATTGAATTTAATGTTGAATACTTTGAAGCATTCATATAATAAAGGTATTGTTAAGCTCATATAGATCTGAAAGATGCCGTGTTCTGACAGTTAATTTTAATTAAAAATTACCAACTGGTGTAAGAAAAAAAAAGGAGTATAGGAGCATTACTTAGTTAGCAAACATTTTCTATTCTGCCCATTTTCCATTACAAAAGTTAAAAGTTGTGACAAGAGCATCACATGGCCTAAAAGAGAGCAAGTACAGCACTTGACAAGAATAGGATAGAGGGCAAATATGACAGGGAATGAATGATTTTAAAAACTTCCATGAGAACTGGTCAACCAAGTAGGTAGTGTAAGACACTCCAGAGTACCTTCTCCCATAGAATCTTTGAAAAACTAGGAAAAATAGGCAGAACGCCAGAAAACACTTAAAGAGTGGCAGTAACTAGACAAACGCTGAAAGACAAAAATGCAACTTTAAAAACATGGTAGAAGTAGCTTGTGCTGTTTCCCTACCCTCTCCATAGCACACAGCATGGAGATAGCCCAGTGTGGGTTCCTGGCCCTGTTCTGGAAGGAGTAGGTTAATCCATTTGTGCATACTATGGTGTCAGTATCAATGTACCAGACGGCCGCCAGAAAGAATAAACCAGGAAACCTGTCCTGTTCATTCTCAGGGAAATCTCTGTCATATTACTACCTGGATAAAACTTAAGGAACAGACAACTCTGAAACTAAGTCCCAGAGTTAACACTTTAAAATATTAAAAGGAATAGTGTTCAACAAAAGATTACAAGACAAACAAAGAAACAGGAACATTAAAGTCCAGAAACTTAAGAGATGAAGAAATCCTAAACATGGAATCCTGTCCACTGAGGTGGGCACGGGAGAGGATGAGATTGCTTTCTTGCCTCTTCAGCAAAAACAGAATGCCAATGGGTAGTAAAGGATGTGTGAGTGGGTATATATCAATACAATTCCATGAGATTTGTTCTCTTTTTCGCTTTTGGGAAGTGGTTGAATTTAAGACAAAGAAAATTTGATGTTATTTAAAGGAGGATTATAAAAGAGCAGCAACATTCTTGCTCTTTTGTAGACAAAACTTACGAGGTTATGCAATAACTGGAATCCTCTATGTCCCTGAGACAACCCCTATGTGTGATCTACCTGTAGTTTTCCAACAGACATTTTTCCAAGAGAGTTTTAAGCAAGATTATGAAGCATGACAGAGCAGAAGTTTGTAATGTTACTGTGATGGACTGCTTTCCAGAATGCTGCAGTTTTACTTTTAATAAATCAACGAGTGATATGAATGTAAAGGTAACTGTATACCTTTCATTGTATATAATGAAATTTAAATGCAGCTTTCATACTTGTAAATAATTTCAAAGTATTTTATTTTTATCAGTGTTAAATAGCTTTTTGTACAGGCTTCAATCCATTTTTCTGAAGTGTACTGCTTTTCAACGAAAGTTATATTTTCACATCCCATGGAACTGTCATTTATGCACTGCAAGTTTTTAAACTTACCATAGTTTTCAACATTAACTTTTTGAAAAGAGGAAAATCCCCACTTGCTAAATGATACTGAACTGTTGTTTGGGCTATCTTATAATTAGGTCTTGAGATTTTATAAGAATTTAGTCTGTAGCCTTTTAGGTGCTTCACTAAAGTTGATTGTACAAAAAATAAATAAATAAATATATAAAGGGACCCCTAAATTCTTTTAAATGTCTGGATTTTTCTACTAATATCTACTTTTGAGAGTATTTTGTTCATATATAATATCTCCATTAACTGAAAAAGTCTTCTCTTGGCCAACATGAACCATTTGGTTTTTGTTGTGCTTTGGGAGGGAGGGGGAAGAGTTATTTAATGTAATGTTTGCCTCAACCACACAGCCCTTTTCAAAATGGGCTTTGAATGTCCTTTTTAAAATGTCAAAATTTGAGGAATATTTATCCTGGAAGCAAGAGTCAATATGCTTAAATGGTATAAAGAAAGAGAAAATTCTGGAATTTGTCATTATTGACACTCTATTGAGACTAACTGATAAGACTTTACATTTTGATCAGTCAAATAAGATACCAATGTCAACATGTGAGAAATATTCCTTAAAACTTGTTCGTATATTATTTTGATACACTTCTCTGTGGCATTTGGAGCAATAAATCTTTTGAATTAAAAAAAAATCATGAAACCGTAGATTCTGAAGAAGACCAGATTTCAAATAAAGTCAAAGATTTTTAAACAAAATCCTCAATATACTCAAGAAAGTAAAAGAAAACACAGAGAAAGAACTAATGGCAGAAAACTTCCCAAATTTAATAAAAGACATAAATATACACATTCAAGAAGCTCAATGAAGCCCAAATAGGATTAACTCGAAGAGAACCATCCCCAGACAATTAGGAGACAAACAGGAGAGAGTTCTAAAAACTACAAGAGAAAAGCAACATATTATGTACAATGGAGTCCCAAAAAATGAGTGCCAATTTCCCATCAGAAGCCATGGAAGCTAGAAGTTAGTGGGATGAAATATTTGAAGTGCTGATAGAAAACAACTGCCAAGCAAGAATTTCATATCCATCAAGACTATTTTTCAAAAAGGAGTGAGAGACTAAGTTATTCCCAGATAAAGAAAAGCTGAGGGAATTTGTCAGCATTATGTTTGCCCTACAACCACTGATATAGAGAGTCCTTCAGACAAAAAGGAAAGGACACTAGACAGTGGATCAAAGTGGCATAAAGAAGTGAATTTGAAAAAAAAAAAAGTAAATACCTCTAATAAAGGCAACCATATGGGGTAATTAGCAATATCATTAGTATGGTATTGTATTTTTTTGGAATGTAACTCCACCTTTTACCTCTTACAGGTTCTAGAATGCAAATTCATAAAATGTAATGATCAACGAAAAGTTCTGAACAATGTATAAAGATAATCTGCAAGAAATACAACAAAAATTGAGGGAATGGAGAAATGTAATAACAATGTATGTGTATGCTATTAAAGTAAAATTGGTAGAAAATCAAACGTGATTGTCATAGATTTAGATGTAGCCCATGATGACTACAAAGAAAATATTAAAAAATAAAGAAAGAAATAAATGAAAGGGCTCAAAATGGTATAAGCAGGTATTAATGGAATAATTGAGGGACAAAAATAAGAGTTATAAAGACCAAACAGCAAAATAGCAGAAGAAATACCAGCGATATTATCAGTAGTTATTTTAAATATAAATGGTTTAAACTCTCCAGTCAAAAGGCAGAGACTGGCAGAATGACATAACTACAGCTGTTTACAAGAGACTCATTCAAAATTCAAAGACACAAGCAGGTTGAAAGTGAAAGGATGGAAAAATATATATATCATGCAAATAGTAACCAAAAGAGAGCTGGGGGTAGCTCTACCAAAGTCAGACAAAATAGACTTTAAGCCAAAAACTGTTACAAGGGACAAAAGAAGGTTACTATAAACTGATAAAGGGGTCAATTCAATAAGGAGACATAACAATTATAAATTTACTAACGGCAGAGGCCCAAAATATTTAAAGCCAATATTGACAAATTGAAAGGAAAAATAGATGGTTCTGTTAATAGTTTCAGACCAATATATCACTTTCAATAATGGATGGAACATCTAGGCATAAGACAAGGAAATAGAAAACATGACCAATATTCGAAACCAACTAGACTTAACAGACACAGAATATTCCACTCAACTGTAGAATACACAATTCTTCTCTAATATTTATGGATCATTTTCCAGGACAGACCATGTCAGGTCACGAAAAAGGTCTCAATAAATTCCAAAGTACTGAAATAATACAACTTATGTTTTCCGTTGAATGAAGCTGGAAATCAATAAAAGAGGGAGAGGATTACTTCTTGGATAGGAGGGGAAGAATTTTTGAAGGATGGCCGTTTCCCCAAGAAAAGGGACAGGGGGAGGAAGGGCAAGGACAGGCCTCAACTTCAGCTTTTAATTAGCAAATCTGAATTGCTGGGTTCCAGCTCCTGTAGGGACAGCTAAAGTTCCAACTTATCCAATATAGAAAGCAGTGGGCAGCCTCTATTTCAACCCCACCCCTATCAGGGATGGAAGCGTGGCTGATGGAGAAATGAAAAGCGGCTAGAATCCTCTGTCTCAATCACACCCCCAGCAGGAGCAGAGTCTGTTTAGAATAAAAGGAACACCATGCTAGCCCTGCAGAGTACAGTTGATTAAAGAGTGCCATTTGCAGGTCCAAACTGACATATGAACTTAACCATTACAATGGCTGAAAATTTCCCAATGCTTAGGAATGACATAAATGTACATGTCTAAGAAGAGCAACATATATCAAACTACATAAATTCCAATATGCCTATTCTAAGACATATAATCAAGATGTCAAATGACAAGACAGAGAGAATTCTGAAAACAGCAAGAAAAAAAGTGATTCATCATACATACACAGGGAATGCTAAACAAGACTAAGTGCCAGTTTCTCATCAGAAGCCATGGAGGTGAAAAGGCAGTGCTATGATATATTTAAGGTACTGTCAGAGAGAAAACACAATCCAAGAATTCTTTATCCAGCAAAACTGTTTTTCAAAAATGAGGGAGTCTATAGTACAGTTCCTAATATAACTTATGTGGACAGCTTACTGAACACCATAAGTACATGGAACCTTGAGTAGGGCATAAGGTTTTGTAGGTTTGTCCAGAGTGATGCCCCGATAAATCCTAAAGTGATCTGAACAGTGAGTAAAAAAGTATTTGCAAAGTCTGCTTGGGGGAATGGTGAGAAAGGGGGAAAATTCAACTACCCCATGTGGAGAATTCTTGATTATTCTCACAAGCGGTGGGGACAACCAAAGCAATAGGCTGAGTCCCCAGTCTTGGGGTTTGTTCATACGAAACTTAACCCCACAAAGGATGGGTCAAGCCTACTTAAAATTAGGGCTAAGAGTCACCCCCAAGAGAACCTCTTTTTTTTTTTTTTTTTACTGTATCACTGAAGCTGAGCACATCATTATATAAAACAAAATCCAGATTCTGGTTGCAAGATAAAAGTAAACAACGATATTGATGGGAGAGGTTGTAGAATGTGTTACTGTTTTTTTATTTTCCATATCATTGTACATGTTATTTTTAATTTGGGGGGTTTTACTTTTTTTACTGTGAAATATATATACAAAAAAGCAATAAATTTCTAAGTGCATTTTAACAAGTAGTTATAGAATAGATTTTAAAGTTTGGCATGTGTTACAGTTCCACAATTTTTCTTGCTGCTTCAAGATACTGGAGACCAACAGAAATATCAATATAATGATTCAGCAGTAATACTCATTTGTTAAATCCTATTTTCTCTATTATACTTCTCTTTCTCTTTAAATAACATATATACATAAAAGCAATAAATTTCAAAGAACATCGCAACAATTAGTTGTAGAACAGATTTCAGAGTTTGGTATAGGTTATAATCCCACAATTTCAGGTTTTCATTTCTAGCTGCTCTAAGGTGCTGGAGGTTAAAAGAAATATCAGTATGATTCAGCACTCATACTCATTTGTGAAGACCAACCTCCTCTGTATAACTGCACCATCACCTTTGATCTTTCTCCCACTCTTGAGGGGTGAAGAATATATTTTGAAAAAGACGTAAACCTTAATCCTTGAGATCAGGAGATAGGAAGTTAATACTTCATTTACTCTTTTTTTTTAATGAACTAGCTGGGGTTTTTTACTGCAAATGACAGGAGGCCTGGGAAGAGAGAATGAAAACTTGATATTGTTTCTGGGAGGAATTTTCCAAGGAGAAGTAATTGGTTTTTTTTTTTAATTTTTTTATTAATTAAAAAAATTAACAAATAAAAATATCACCATATTATTCCATTCTACATATACAATCAGCAATTCTCAATATCATCACATAGTTGCAT